>VSWD01000011.1:14604206-14684100 GCA_033119305.1 Pinctada imbricata | reverse complement strand
CATTATGTTTTAAATTTGAACTTAAGCATTTAATTCTATTTTCTAAGTAACACCTGATCAGGCTGCATGCATGCACTTAGGCATTTAAATTTTATTTTCTTAAATTAGTAAAACCTGATCAAGCAAAGATGAGTTCTGCTGTGTAATGATATCTTTCAAACAAGATCATTGATAAAGGTTTTCAAATGAGACACTCATAGATTTCTATAAATCACAGACTGGACCCCCCCCCCCCCTTTTTTTTTGAAATCATATACTGGTCAATGACCAGTGGCCGCCCAGTACCAGACGGACTTTTTATGATTAATGACATTTTGTCAGCATTTTTCACGCATATTTTATTCCTGATTATACAAAAATTAACCTTATCTAGTCGGCTAAGATTTGTTAGAATAACAATAACAGGATATTCAGGGGCGGATTCAGGGGGGTGCGGAGGGGGCGTCCACACCCCCCACCCCCCTGCACTGACCCAAAATTTTCCCAAAACAGGTATATTTTGGCCCATTTTCAGTAAAAATCAGCAAAATTCGCCCCTTGACCTCCCGGCAAAGGGAGCGCTGGATCCGCCACTGATACTGACACAAATCTTGGGGTCATCCAGACCACTGTGATTTTTTTCTGAAATATGGTTATCAGACTATAGCATTAATATAAACAAGTGTGATAATCTCCCTTTCGAAAAAATCAAACACCTCATATTTAAGGACATTCTTGGTGTTCACAACAAGGCCTCAAACTTAGCGGTCAGATATGAACTGGGTGCTTTCCCTTTATGTTTCAAGGCTTTTACATTAATGTTCAATTATTTATCTAGATTAAACAGTCACACTCAAGAAAATGGTATTAAAAACAAAATACTTATTGCTGCAAAACTAGAAGACGATAACCTAAATACTTCCAGAATAATGAAATGTTGGCAAAAACCATTACATACATTGAAAAATAAGATAAATTTACAATCTTTAAGAGCTTCTAAAAATGTGTTCAATAAAACTTTAACAGACTTTTACATAAAGAATGTAAATACTGAAATACAGAACATTAAAACAAATAACAATGGTAAATTATTGTTCTACTTATAGAATAACTGTCTTTTGGAATGTGATTATACTGTGATAACCTACAATGGATCCAGGAATTATGTTCCATAATGCGCGTTAGCGCATTATGAGAAACATAATTCCTGGATCCATTGTAGGTTATCACAGTATAATCACATTCCAAAAGACAGTTATTATATATATTTACATTCCATTTTTCACGCTTAAAATGACGTTTAGATACGTTTAAAACTCCGTTGCTAAGGCTCTGTTACTACGTACCGTCCGACTTCAAATCCAGCCAAGGTACTATGACGTCATAGTTCAAATCGAGCCACCGCGGTTATACTCCTATAATAACAGTGTAAATTCTATACAAATGAATGGGCATATGTAAATATAGTCAAATAAAGAAGAGCAACAAATACGAACTACAAGATCACTTAAAATTCCCAGTCCAAAAATCAACAAGATCTTCACAATTACTAAATTGAGAATAAGTGCACATATCCCCTTGAAATTGAAACTGGTAGATATCAGAAACCACCCAAACCCAGAGATGCTCGTTTCTGTCATTTTTGCAAAAATACTGTTGAAAATGAATATCATTTTATTTACAATTGTCCTTCATATCAAGAATTGAGACTGAAATTTGATCCAGCACTGTGTAATATCAACAATGAAAATCACTGTATGACACTTCTTAACCCTGTTAATGCTGTTCTGTGTAGACGCCTTTGTGATTTCCTGTACGAATGTTTCAATATTTGTTATGAGATGTTAAAGAAAAATATATCCTAGCATAATTTCTAATTGTTATTTGTAATTTCTTATACTATTACTGCACAATATATAATCTTGCAACAATTTTTGATGGTAACAGTATACTTTGAATTACCATATATATATATATATTTATATCAAATATCACTAACTATCACTTGTTATTTATTTAACTACCATTACAATGTTGCTGTCAATTACATACTAGCATAACTATAACTAGCAATATATATATATCAATTAATGTACTTTCTGTCAAAATTATATATCCTAGCATATTTTCTAGTTATTTGTATTTTAACTATTATTGCACAATACAAACTTGCTACAAGTATACTTTAAACTATTTAGATCAATTATGACATATTATTGATTATTATCAATACAATGACAATGTTTCTGTCGATTATATACGTTACATATACGATCAATTTGATGCCAACATGTAAAAATCGCAAACTTGTCCCTTTGCTATAAGTTTACTGTTAATCTACTGTTCATTTCCTGTACTATATAATCATGTTGTTAGTTTTAATTTTGTTTTGCCTTGTTCATTTTGTTACTTGTTTTGATGTATGCCAACATGTTTGGTGATATCAATAAATATAATTGAATTGAATTGAAATTTTTCTGAGCTTGCACAAAAGGCTTTGCTTAATTTAACATTTGGGTTTCTGAATCACTTTTCATCTTTTAAAATTAAATTTTGTGAAAATTTACCAGGGCTGAGGCAAACATTTAGCTAAGTCATGCATCAATCAGTATTTTTTTTAAACTAATCAGTTGAATCCAAATGTTTTAGTCACAAATTTGCTGATTGACGGCCCAGATTGTTATATACGTCCCTGGTTCTATATATATATGGTTATTTTGCAATTTAATCACAATAATAAAGGATAAATTATCAGAAACATTTTCAATTTCGTCAGGTTGATTAGACTATTTTTGAGCGCATTGAAGTCAAAAACGAAAGTGAAAAGTTGACAGACACTTCGGCATTTTTCCGCTTCGGTCTGCAGATGTTTCGATTTTTTCCCTATGTGCAGTGGTTTGATTTTGTGATATGTCGATGTATTACTATTAGTACGGTGACAAACGAGCAAAATTTTTGAGTTTAAAGGCATATTTCTTTCGGGTCCCTTTAAAGTACTAAACGAAAATGAAACGAAATGAAACGAAATGAAACGAAACGAAACTAATTGAAAACGAAACGGAATGAAATGAAACTGGCGAAATGGAAAGATTCAAACAGCCAAAACGGAATAAATATATGAACGAACATTTCTTCCGCATAATATTTCTTTCTCTTGGAAGATTCAGGCGCTGATCCAGAGTGGGATGAGGGAAGGGGTGTTGAAATTACGGTGAGACAAGTATGCTGACCCGAAAAAAAATTGTCTTACTCTAGGGTGCATCTAGAACTTCAACCGACAAGGACGGCACAAGCACCAAAAAGAGGGAGGGTGGGTGTATGAGAATGATTTCAAAGCTTTGGAAAATTGAATGCTTAATTACAGGCCTCCGGAGCATATTTGAGCTATATAATCCAATGTGCAATGTCCAATTTGCCCATTCTCCCGATTATTTTGAAGTATTTCTTAAACAAAATTATTAGATGACAAACCCCCCCCCCTTTTATTTGAGGACAGACACGTGTAGGTTCCGATCCCCGTACCATTTATATTGATTGTTTGACGCATGTACTGCATGTTTTGCAAATTATTTGAACATGTTTACATTATAGTCTTTGTAAAGTTCCTGTGAAATTTAGAAATTGAGATAAAAAACAGTAACTACTTGGAATGAGGAACATTTTTCGGGCATAGATGATAGAATAAACAGAAAACCCCCTATGCGACGTACATTACAAAAACTTCGCGATTGCCTGTACGAATCCATAAGTACTCCAATATTGATACGGTATCGAATCGATATACGATCAGAAGATTTTTGTAAATTTTGATTCAAAATGGTGAATTCTGGAGGACATTAATTTAAAATTTCAACTGCGTTTGCAGGGTTTTTTTTTTTTGAGTTCTAATGTTACCAAAAAAAAAAAGAAAGATAAAAAAAAAAAAAGAGAAACCAGGGGGGGGGGGGGGGTTCTCGAACCACCCCCCCCCCATCCCCCACCCCCTAATTCCGCCCTTGAGATTTATTATAATAATAAAAATTCCCAGGATTTTTTATTGTGGAATATTTTTTCCTGGTCCATAATCCTTTTTCCACAGACTTTTCGGCACACGAAAAAGAGTAACACATCAACAATTTTCATAAAAATGTTTCCGTCTGCATAAGCGGAAACCTTGTTATGAAAATTGTTGATGTTTTTCACTTACCCAAAGGACTGATTTTTCTTTAAAACAGAAGAAATATTATATGTGAGTAATATTTTTTCCATCTATGTTTCAAACACATAACGTTCTCCGTGCTCAAACTCTTTAAGCGTGCTCAAATAATTATTGAGATCGTCTCTAAAATTCGGGGTTATAAACGTCTAAAGTTTGAGAACGATAAGAACGTGCTCAAACTTTGTTAACGTGCTCAAATATGAGATCGTCTCTAATAAAACTTCTAAAGTTTGAGAACGTGCTCAATAGAGAATGCCACTCGATATTCTAGATCTGGTAGAGGTTATGAAATATTTTGAGCATGTTCTCTATTGAGTTTAGCAAGGACTTATAAGCAGTTTATAAGTCCTTGAGTTTAGTATGGCGTTAATTGAGAACGCCATTTGCCTTTCTCTCTGGCACATTAGTAGAGAAGCACTAGGGTTGTGGGTTTGAATCCCGCGTCGAGCTTCCCTTTCTTTTTCCTTTTTTTTTTCTTAGTAGCATTACTTGTCTGTACTTTCATGCTGTTGTCATTTTATATTTATAGACATTTTCTCATTGCAAGATCCTTGTGTAATTTTGATTTGAGATAGTAATTCTAAAGGCTTTAAAATGGATAGATCATGGAGTTAAAAGATTTCGTAAACATGAAAAGTATTTATTATCTTTTTCTTCTATTTTTTTGATAAATTAATAAGTGTCCAGTGTTAGATATTTATCTAAGATCTTTTGACTCAGTTGCTGAAGTGAATAAGGTACTAAAGCAACTTTTCTTTTTTCCATCTTCTTTATGCGGATTTTAACACTTCAGTTCCGAGGAAGGTCTAATAAAGGAGGAATCCGTCTGTGACCTGCAACAATAGCCATCTAGTTAAGGATTCCGACTATTCCGTCGGAATCCTTTCTGTTATTGCAATGTCTTTTCTTTATTCTTATTATTCTTACCTTTTTCATTTAAAGAAGCTTTATTCAAAAGTCTTTTAGCACAGAGCAAAAAGGATGATACCATTAGAAAGAGCATACAAAGATCTTCTTAAACTTTTTTTGTTGTTGAAATTGATTCTTCAACAAATATTTTAAAGCTGCAGACGGATTATATCTTTACGACAGTCGGTATGTGCTATCTTGAATTTTAAATTATCTCGTCATATCAGATCGAAATAGAAATCTGTTGAAAAGAGATCGGACAACTTTTCAATAGAGATCCGACATTGACAACATTTTTGCGTTGTTTGAAATGGATGTAAGGTTTTCCAACAGATTGTAGGCATTCAGTGGGAACAAATTGAACCAATTAAACTCCTTGCCGACATTCTCCTTTACTCGTACGAAGGTATACATTCATTCAATATTTGATCTCTTGAAAAAATAGCTCTTTTCATTTACATCACATACAGATACATATAGCTAGATATTTTGTTGTCTTTCAATCCAAACTTTTGCACTACCTCAGCACGATCTATCACACTGAACTTGTATTCAAGGAAAAAATTCAGCTTCCTACTTGGACATAAGCTGTCCTGCGACATTTATGGTTACATATGAACATCTCACTCTATGACAAACATGTCGACTTATTTTAGCATTACAAACCTTCCTTTTTTTTTGATAGCAATATGCCTTCATCGCCTGCAATGATACAAGAAGGAGCTGATAAGATAAGGGCTGTATTTAGCCTTGAATCTCATCAAGTATTTCTTCTACACAATGATCTGTACACAAGAAAAACTTGATAATTACTAAAATGTAATGTATTTGGAGATTCCTCATACAACTTTTATTTTGGTAAGCTTATTTCTAGATACTTAAATTACAGTCTAAAGAGTAGGGGGTAGCCATGTTGAAAAGAAGCTAATATCGATAAAAAAAAAAAAAAAAAAAAAAAAAAACATTGAAAATTAAGAACAATCTGGCTAATATGGATATCTATAAACTTTAAAATATAGTTATAGTCTAAACAAGATACAAGAAATTAAATTCAAAAGACTTGTCTCAATTTTTTCCATAAATTTTAAAATCTTGAATTTGAAATATGGTTGTATTTTGTATTAATTGACTACAAAGTGGGCATTTTACCGCGAAATACACATTGTGTATAAATAAACTGCACACTCCTGTTTATTTCATTCCAAAATCTTGTGCATTTCATGTGAACATGTTTAGAATAAATAAATGAATGACTTTAAAAGGGAAAAAAATAAATTTTGCTTGTATTATGGCCTAAAAGCCCCCACCCTCCCATTTTAGTGTTTTGTCTCTGGGGCATCGTTCCCCTTTAACTACAGAGCCCCACTTTGTCAAAAGATGTGTATTAGTGATATACACCTTCTGTAAAATTGGCGTTCTGTAGCTGAGGGGGGGGAACAATGTTTTAGAAAACTTTTCCATGCATGATAAATCTTATGAAACTGCTTATTATGATGAAACCAAGAACTGGCATCAATTTTGTGAAAGATTTTATTTTAAGTTCCCATTTTGAAAATTCCACTTTTTCAGGGCAGATTTTAAGCTTTATCTTATCAGGTCCTTTAGAAATCTATATCTCAATTACTTTTTTCTGGAGGCATTCATTCAGATAAGCTTCTCACACAGGGATGCGTTTGTGACCGACTAACACGAGGAAGTTATTCGTTGGATGAGAGGAACTTGCAATACGCTATGAAAGTCGATTATCTAGAACAGTAAATGATATTCGGTCTCCGACCATTGGTACCATTCAACTACCAAAGAGTATTGTAGCTTGGAACCGACATAGAAGTATGTGACATATCTTGAAGTGCTGAAAACCTTTTTAGTGAATTAATAATTTTTATTTTTGATGAAAAAGAATTAAGCTTTACACAAAGACTGGCAGTAATTACTCTTATATTCAAAAACGGAGAAAGAAATCTGTTAAAAAACTACAGACCTCTTAGTCTTACCAACACAGACTACAAAATTATTGCTTTTGTTTTGGCAAAGCGAATACAAAATATTATTGATAATCTTATTGGTGATCAACAATCAGCATATATTAAGGGTCGAACGATTAGTCAGAATGCAAGATTAGTACTTGATCTTTTCGAACATTGTGAATCTGATGATAATGAAGGTCTTTTGCTTTTTCTTGATTTCCAAAAAGCATTCGATTCAGTTGAATGGAACTTCTTATTTAAAACACTGAAAAAATTTAACTTTGGAGAAACTTTTATTTCATGGATAAAAATTCTTTACACTAATCCAATATTCAGATTGAAAAATAATGGATGGATAACAAAAACATGTCATATGGAGCGTGGAATCAGACAAGGCTGCCCTGTCTCTGCAATATTATACTTATTTGTAGCGGAAATATTGGCACTTTTAAAAAATCTCTCAAAATAAAGATATAGAAGGTATAAACATAAATGGTAATGAAATAAAGACAATACAACACGCGGGTGATTAGTCCTGCTTACAAGACTCCGGTATACTGCTAACGCACCGGAGTCTTGTAGCCCGCGCCATTTTGGTAACGCGTTCTTTACGCATCGGATGTTAGCGGAAACTAGAACAGGGAAATTACTATGATTTTAGCACTGACAGCGAATAAGATTAAATTGAAAGGATGGATTATATATTAAATTATTATTGACTAACCTTTAAAATGTTATATAAAGTCCAACACTTAGTGTAATCTTGTCATTATCTGACCACATTGGATTCACCAGTGGAATTTAGTGATACAAAAACTCGAGCCCGAGTTTTCATTCGGATCATTAGATTTCAAACAAATAACATGTATTTGATCAACGAATTAATTACAATAATAATAATTATAATTTAATTTGACAATTCAAAGGTAAGAAAATGTTGTTTGTTTAACATAAAGGCGAAATAAATATGTTTTATGCTAGGCGAAATCCCTCTTTGCCATTTAAGAGCTGACAGATATAACCTTGCGTCTCGCAGCAAGGTTATATGTTATAGAACTAGCGGGTGATTTGACACTATCTTTAAAAAAATGAAAAATATCTACAATATTCTCTACATGATATTGACACATTTTGTGATATAGCTGGTTCTAAAATCAATCTACAGAAAACTAAATGTATACTTCTAGGATCTTTGAAAAATAAATACACAGATTTGTTCGGGATTGAAATTACAAATAATTCCACATATCCCCGCATGTCTGGGATATGTGCTTTTATCGTAGCAGGTATAATATTCTTTACGGTCAAAGAAAGACAACTCTGTTTGGTATTTTCCCTGGTCAGTTCTATTATCGTTCCTAACAGCCTCTTTCTGGAATCAATTCACGAGGACGGTCAGACAAAATCTCGGAAACAATTTAATAATTGAATCTTAATAGGGGTTTGTCCTTTGCAATTGGCATCCCCTTGTAAATGTAAATATTAAACTTTGTATTCCACCGCGGCCAATTAATTGCCACTTAATAAATAATTAACTGTTATCAAGCCTCATTATTCTTAAGTCAGCAATTGAGAAAAAACAACAAACAGTTAGTGCTTGAATTACTCGCACCATTACTGGAAAATCTGTCTGTCATTCGACCATGTATACTGGAAAAACCTTCTTGTCACAAACACAGGAAAATCTGTCCGTCTGTCTGTCAAACATACTGGAAGAACCTGTCTGTCATTTTCATCACACTTGCACAAACCTGCATCTCACTCTGGTCTACGATAAAGCGATCAAATGTCTAGGAATTTACTTAGGACATGATAAAATTGAATGTTATCATCAAAATTGGAATAAAACGCAGGAAGATTTAGAAAAACTATTTGAACCCTGGAAAAAGAGAAAACTAACTATTTTTGGTAAAACTTGTATAGTTAATACCGTAGCCCTATCGAAACTAATTTTTAAATCAACTGTACTACCATTTCCTGATGAGACGTTCATAAATAAAGTCAAGTCAATAATATTTAATTTCATTTGGAATAAAGTAGACAGAATTAAGCGAAACACGCTTATAGGAAATATTACTGAAGGGGAAATTGGTATAATAGACTTAGAATCGAAATTAAAAGCATTAAAAGCAGCATGGATAAGACGACTATTTAACAGAAAATGTATATTATATGACATCCTTAATTCACATCTAAAAACTTCAATATATCCCCAGAGTATTTGATAAAAACTAGCGAAAAGAAAATAAAAGAATGTTACTTTATTAAAGATTTACCTCCCTTTTATCAAGAAGTTATCTATTGTTTCAATCAAAGTAAAAAAGATTGGAAACTAGAAAATTATTCAGATACCGAACTACTTGTACAACCAATATGGAGTAACTTAAATATTAAATACAGAACTAAAACGATTTTCTTTAAGAGCTGGATAAAGAGTGGATTTCTTTATGTTAAGGACTTACTTCACTCAAACGGGAAGTTAAAGACATTAGACGAGATAAAAGTATGCTTATATGATAAACGAAACTGGATATGTGAATTTAAAGTTATAAAGGAAGCTCTAAAACCTATCATTGCCAAACTTAATAATCCTTTTCTTATTCCTAAAGAGACAGACAAGTTTTCATTTCTATTTTGTGAAGGATATCATAATATTAAAGAAAAAAATTGTAAATTCTATTATAGAAACTTTATCAGCCAAAAATTTACTAAGCCTTTACATCAAAGTTTCTATTCACGAGAATATAATATTGAAAGATATCAATGGGCGCAACTTTATAAAAATAAAATAAAATCTATAAATAACAAAGAAGTGTCAGAATTCAATTATAAATTACTTAACAATATACTATGTACGAATCAATTTTTATCAAAATGTAAAATCAGTAATACTTCAAATTGTGTAAATTGTAATTGTATTGAAAATGTTAAACATCTAATTTATGATTGTTCAATCGTTCAAAATCTGTGGAGAAAATTGGGACGAGTGTTGAAATTTGATATTAATTGGAAACATACAGCTGTTGGTTTTTATTTTGAATCAAATGATCAAATTTTATTTTTTAATGAAATTATATCATTTACAGCATTTATCATTTACAAATTTAAGATGAAGAGTCGATTTGAAAAATCAATAGAAAATGAAAATTCACTGTTGAAATTTTTTTTAAGAAAAGAATAGATTCTTTATATATTTATAATCCGAATTCTAGACTGGTGAAATACAAAAACGTCATTGGTAAGTTAAAGCAAATTCTTTGAGTTCATGATTACACAATGTGATTCATTATCATAACTTATGTATGATTGTCGAAAATGTGTCTACTTTAATGGTAATTTCTAACTCAAACATTCAAGTAGTATATCTCGTATATTTTAGTATACTTCATGTTATCAACCTTTCCTGACCCGGGATCGGTTTGAATTTGTAAAAGGGTATATTGTAATCTATTAATAAATGTTAAAAAAAGATTCTTGAAGTGCTGGGTTTGTATGCAAGCATGAGATACTTACTCTTCCTGGACACCTGCATTTATTGGTACACGTTATTCGCTTATTTTCGTATGGTGGAAGTGTATGTTTGCTTTGGTTTCCGTTTTATCCTGATTTTGTATGTCTTATGTTTATATGATTTCCGAATTATCTATTTGACAATTTACAATATATACTAGCGGAAAAAGAAACTGTGTGTTGAAACAAACTTGTTCATATTTCGATGCACAAACTAATGAACTTTATTTTGTATTTTAGTGTCAAAGATAATGTATTTCATTTCAAATTACAATTATCATTACTCATGTGGTACAGATTTTTTGACATTCTAACTAATCAAAGGAGGGGAGTGCAAAACAAGATTCACATGCCAGGTATCACTTGAAACTTAAAAAAAATCACATCTGAAGCAATATAAACACTAAGAATTATGTAGTAGTGCGCTCACATTGTTCCGTCAAGGTTCAGTACAACATACCATGCAAAGTGTTTGACGTAAAACCGAGTAAATTCAAGCCAAAATGACTTTTTTAGAAAAAAATATGTCCATAATGTCGGTTTTAGAAATAATTAAATTTCTGATTTGAATACAATTAGCTATCGAAGTGTACGCATTCATGTGTATTAATTATCATGACCCAAAGTGACGTTACGCTGACGCTAGCGGAAATGGACTAGCCGAACTCAGAGTCACGGACAGACAAACCAGTCCATACTTTACTTCACGGTTTCTGAATCATAGCTCTCTATAACCAAGGGTTCTTTCCTCATTCTAAAAAGTGGACAAAATAAGGTCAAACGGACATGGCGTCCTCATTTTCGTATTTCACCGAAATGACGTTATAGGCATTAAGGTACAGTCTCTTTAAAGTGTTATATTACTACATTTGCGGCCTGTACAAACAGAGATATTTTAATGGTAAACTAAGCAAAAATATCGATTTTGATTACCTTTCACAATGTTCCAATGTTCCAATATACCACAATAGTTATTAGAGCCAGAACATTCGTGGTTCTTTTTCCTGGACTCATGATTATACAGGGTCAATTCTGAGTGAATTTGCCTTGTCCGGTGCACAAGGCTACATTTTTTATGTAGAAAAATACAGTTAAGAAATGAATCATCAGTGTCCTTTTAACATGTACATGTACTCCTAACTGAATACTCAAAGTATTAGTTTTACACAAGGACTAACACTTTTCCCATATGAGAAATGTTGTTTTTGAAATAATAAATTTTCTGATGTCCGTTTGAAGGTGAACAGATACGTTAGAATACTCCTAGCTGCTAAAAGATTAGACAATAATGACACATTCTAAATCAAATCTTCGAGTAGAAAAGAAAGCGTATACATTTGTGCTATCAGCAAACAAAGTTCTTCAACCAATCTAGCAAACGACAATTTATCTGTTTTACCTGGAGTATTTAAAATCGGCATTTGGACGTTTAGACGGCAACAGATACGTTACCAACTATCTAGCTCTACAGTAAGAACTCAACCGATTTGGCCATAATTCTTGATTAGATGAAGTGGGTGTTGGTTCAGGACGACGGCTCGTTTAATAAGAATGAATAAACATGCAAAATAACCCAGAAAATGCTGCAGAATACGTTACCGACAGATACGTTACCTAGATTTTATTTTGGCCCATAAAGAACTTATATATTACTGGTTTGACGCTGATATTTTAGTTTTTGTCAGAAGAAACATATAACAGTTGAAAATAAAGCAAAACCATAACTTATAGTGTTTTATGGAATGTCCTGAAAAATAGTCTTTCCCCTCGGTAAATCAATAAATGTCTTATTACAGAGGCATAATTTATATAATAGATTATTGTTACATTACTTATTTGTCCCAATACCTGTACTCAAGCACTGTACTCAAACACGTATTAAGAACTGAAAGTAACGTATTTGTTTCAAATGGTAACGTATATGTTTGGATAATATTTGTATTTGAATATCATAAACTAATGGGTTCCTCATATACACTGCTTACTTATAACATCAATTCGACATATTTTGACCATATATTTTGATAATTGGTCGATTTTCTAAGCAATTAACATAGAATCATAATGCACAGGATCACTGATGATACCATCTGGCATGACGAGCAATAAATATTTAGTTGACCAAGGATGTGTGCTTTGTATAATTGTAGATGGAATGTACAGAGATCGAAAATTTTGAAGATATTGATGCCTTCTTCAGATTTCGAATTTTCAAATAATGCACGAAAGGTTTATTATACTTCAAAAGATTTCTCATGCATAGTAAAACGTCAAAAGACAAAAGTTTATGTTCTAACTACATTTGTTTCTTCAGTGATGGAAGGCTACCCCTTGTAACGTAGCTGTTAAATTGCAATCAAGGCCCCTCTATTGAACAAAGCATATCACTAGAAGTAGATGAAGTAGAGATCTCCCCCGTTCCATTTCAAATACCTGAGATATGTATCCTTCAATAAAAATATAGATATTTATTAAATGCGAAACTTTATTTTTCACTATTTTTCAAATCGTAATATAACACTTTAGTTGAGAATGCACCTTGTACGTAACAATCTTAAAAGAATATATCCTGAAACCAAAGAAAATCTGCAGAAAAATGAGAAAAATTTAATTGAAAATTCATTGCGTAACGCGCAGGCTCGAAAATGTGAGAAAGCGTGCGGTCGGAAATTGAGCGTAACAACATCGAAATTTAACAAGCGAAACATGCAATTACATGAGTTAAAGAAAATCCTGACAATAATCTCAACAGCACTCACAATACAGCACAAAAGTCAGCATCGACAAACCCCCAGCAAGCAAGAGGTGGGACTAGGTGCCAGAGAGGAGTAAGCATCCCCTGTTTGGCTAGCCGCACCAGCCGTTAATGTTCACGCGCGAAAATGAATTAATAATATAAAATTAATTCACTGTCTGATGTATTGTCTATATAGAAAAGCGCTATGGCGACAATTTCAGTGGTAAAAACTAAGGCTATTATGAAACAAACAAATTATACGATATCAGAGGAAAGTTTGGACAGGACGCCGAGATGTGTAAATTAATTCTTGACATAAGTGTGAAAGTCAATTATAGGTTCATGTCCGGCTCTTCATCTTTGTCCAAAATTCTTCAATTTCATTGGTAAATTTTCATTTTTTGGAATTCGGGTAGATATGTCATTCAAAATTCTAAGAAAAACATTGGTCAGTATACCTGGGACGGGTGGGGCGTTTTCAGAGGCGGTCAAACCGCGGTCATTTTGGTCACTCTCCGAAGAACACCATAAGAATAAAGATCGAAAATTTATTAAAGTGTGATCTTGGTATTTTCAGGTTTGAGACTTTTTTGAATTTTACATTTTTACCTACGAGAATGAATTCCATTTACATTTCAATTTAAGTTAAGTACGTTATTAAATCTTTTTATAATTACCTTTTTTAAAATTTGAACTTTCGAAATAAGATACTGTATATTCATTTCATATCATTTTAAGTTGTTGTATGTACATACGTGTTTTACTATATGGCACAATATAAAAAAAGTGCATATTTTTGTCCTTTTGAGCCTGTTTCATATCTAAATGAAAAAATACAGAAATAAGTACTGGTAATGCTTTGCCTCATCCTATTTTACCTATATCCATGATGAAAAAGTATGAAATTCGACACAAATATGTAATTATGAGAGGTTGATATGTCCATCATCTGTCAAAATCGAATGTCCTGACTATGGGTACTTTAGTTTTACATTGGTATAACTTTTATTCTATTGGAATTTAAACTTGATTTTGCTCATGGGATTTGTTTATTATATGAAAGAGATTCTGTAAACATCCTATATATCCTATGTATATTTAGGATGAGCAATTTTTTTCTGATTGATATCACTGTCACTGATTATTTTGTCAGTTGTGTTACCTTTGCATAAAGGAGAGAAATCACACAAATAATTCAAATATATTAATTAGGTTCACATGTTAAAATGTTTTATAAAGATTTATCAATTTATATATTAAATAAATTTTAATATTCCGCCAGCTTCAACTAAGATGTTTAAAAGACCTTGGTTAGCACTGA
Organism: Pinctada imbricata; assembly: GCA_033119305.1. Classification (NCBI taxonomy): domain Eukaryota; kingdom Metazoa; phylum Mollusca; class Bivalvia; order Pterioida; family Pteriidae; genus Pinctada; species Pinctada imbricata. Next base: position 14,669,479 of record VSWD01000011.1, on the reverse strand, counting down.
AAGGTTACCTTTTTCACATGTCCATTATGTTACCATTATTGTATGATAAATGGAGGCATTTTCTGTCTTTTCCTTTTGCTTTTGAAATGAAATTGTTGAACCTTGTTTAAGAGGGCAAGAATTTTGAACAGTTTTGCTTCTCAGATTCTACAATGTGTCTATTTGTACGAAAAATTCAGTTGTGTTACCGTCATTTGTGTTACTTTTTAAAAAGTAACACAACTGAAATAATTAGTAACATAACTGACACTTAATTGGAAACACAATGGACATTTCACTATCTAAATTGAAACCCTCGTCAAAGGAATATTAAGATTCTAAAATTTTATTGATCTTTTGCTCATATTATTTCTTACACATCTTTTAATGTTTCAATTTTCGCTGTGAGAAGAAAATGAATGAGGTTCAATTAAGTGTTTCTTCACTTGATAACACAACTGACATTTTATGGTAACACAATGTACATTTCATGTTTTATATGGTAACATATGTTTAATTAAGTGATTGTGCATCAACTTGACAGTATTTTTGTGTGATTTGTTTAAAAGAGTGCCTATTGGAGAAGCATAATTCTTTAATTGACTAAAAGTGAACAATTATCATATCATTTCATAAAATGATAACACAACTGACATTAAGTGGTAACACCAATGACATCACTTTATGCCAACTTCTGAATCTAGTGTGGTAGAAAGGTTTCATTTTGTTAACAGTACGCTCAAGGTGACATAACACTTCAGCATAGGGTCCCTTTCAAACACATGAAAGAAACCTACAAGTAAGACTGTACAAAACACAGATTCCTGGATGAACATTGTGGGCAATGACAAAGAGTTAATCGTAACATAATGGACATTTGATAAAGTCAAAACAGATAACTTATTTTCTGTAATATAAAGAAGTGACAAGATTGAATGGTATACAACTGATCTTCTCAAAAGTGTCTTATTCTTCTCGCAGTTTGTGCTTTTCATTTTCAATTTATTGATCGATTATCACTAGTTAATGATTGGTAACACAACTGACATGATATGATGATTCACAATATTTCTTAATGCAGACTATGTCAACCTTATAGTATAACATAAGAAAAAAATGAAGACAATTTAGCTTCCAAAATTTGTAAACACAATATTTTCTTTGTTTTTCTGATAAAATCAGTCACATTGATACTAGTCAATATCCATTTCAGTTCAATATTATATGCACCAATATCAACAAATACTCACATAATGAAGAGTAAAGTAAAATGGAGTCTATATCATTTGTACACTCTAATAACGTTTATGAAACTAGCTTTTCGGTATCACAGAATATTCTTTTTCATTATTTGCTGATTTGCATGCATAAGTTCAATGATAGAGACTTGAAACAATCGCTTTTTGATGGAATATCTAAAGCAAACATAAAGCTGTATGACAAAGCAGGCTAATTCCATCAATGTATTGCTCAAAACATCTATAAGAAAAAAAAAAGTTAGAAAATGAGTGTTAAGCTGGGCTAAATAACAAAAAAATTAATAAAAAAACCCCCAGAATTTTAATTAGAATTACAAATACAATATCATGATTGATATGGATCTATAAGACTGCTTATTTTGAAATAATTCAAGCGTGCATTGTCTGTGTTACAGGTTTTTGGTACACTTAAATGTTCATGAATTTTGTTTCCAAAAATTAGAGCAGTCTTATTAACAATCTTATTGCCTAATTATTCTTAAATATTCTTATCTATTTTGAAGAAAATCTGAAAATAGAAGTAATTCTGATTACATAAAGTGATATTTAGATTGTAAAAAAATATATATTCAGTTGAAAATTGCTAACGTTTTCTTCAGCTTCTTATCACCTTATGGTACTATTTTCCTATTACTTTTGTCTCTGTTCTGTTGAGATGATAAGTACATTCTTAATTTCTTCCATTTTGTATAATCTAAACATCATTTTATGGGGATAATCTAAGATAATATCAACTGAAGTTGTGAACAGTATGATGCATATCATCATAAAATGTCATTTGTGTTACAGTCTGTCAATTGTGTTACCATGAATCATCACTACTATACTTAAAATGCTGACCAAGAGTTCCAAACAGATTAAATAGTATAAGAATAATGTCAGATTAAAATGACTAGCATTTAATTTCCCTTTCATCTTAAAATAAACTCCATTTTGCTTATATAAATCTGTATGTGTCATTTGTGTTACCATTTTGTCCATCGTGTTACTGCTTAGTCATTTGTGTTACCTTCAATATTTTTGAGGGGAAATTAATGAAGTAGTGCATATATCCTTTTAAGATTGCGTTTAGTAATTTTGTTTTCTCGCAAATAATTAAGTACATGAAAGAAGTTAGGAATTTCATATTTATATTATCTTAAATGATGGTTTCCAATTATCCAAAAACTAACTTTTCGTAAACTATGCTATATATTACCATTTATCTTGAGAAAACGGCATCATATCATAAATTTTCCTCAAGAGGCTGTTAAAATCTATACATTTTTAGAGAAAAAAACATAGAATAAATTCTAAAAATAATTATTGTAATTTTTATGACAATTTTTTGTTTGGTAACACAATGGACATTTCAAATCAATGCCAAGTATGTAATGACCTCCATCTCAATATCAAAACAAGTTTAAGCTCTCATATTCTAGAATTTGTCCCTTTGGATGTTTACAAATTGATATTAGAAAGAAAATTCATTGAAATCAAAAATCAACTTCTCAGATTTATGGTTTGCAAAATATGCACTTTTTTTGATATTGTGCCATATATTTATGTCCATTATCATTTAAGTCAAATTGTTATTATTGCCGCCAGTGACCGATTTCATATGTATTTTTATTGAGTTGGAATTGTCATTTTTCAAGGTAATATTTTATGGTTTATATTTGATTTTTGGACATTGATATATTTATGAAATATGCAGAATTCTAAATTATTGTAAAAAGGGTAACTTTCGTCACTGGTGTGCATGCGTTACATGTATCTTGTCAACTTTTTTATATTTTAAAACACTATACGAAAATACCAAAAGAATAAAGATCGAAAACTTATTAAAGTGTGATCTTGGTATTTTCAGCATCCAGAAAAGATTCATAAGCCTAGAAAAAGAAGACATCCCAAAAGACGACCCGGGGATTCCATTCCAAACCCCGCGGCCCGCCAACCACAAGTTTGTTGTGAGCGCAAGGGAGATAGATAAAATGGCGCGCTCGCAGCACCGACACAACGTTGTTCGGACGTGTCACTATTTTAAAAAAAGCTTTAATCGTGGTCATAACTTATGAGCGGTTCGTGTCAGTGCTTTCATATTTCACATTTGTATTTATTGTGACAAGGCCTTTAATTGATATCATTTTTTTTATACTTAGTGACCTTAATTTTGATCTTTGACCTACTTTTTGAAAACTTTAACATCGGGCATATATTTTGAAGGGTGAGTGATAGAACTTTCATATTTCAAATGTCCTTGTGACAAGACTTTTTCATTCATACAAAAATTATTTTTGACCTTTACCTCGGTCTATGATCTACTACATGTTTACATTTAGCTGTTTTACAGACAAAGATGCAGACTGGACCATCCCTGTTTCACAAACACATATTCCTTTTATTGGATTGTAACAGACGCAACAAGAATCGATGTCGCCATGTCCGCCCATCTACTTTTTGTTGTGAAAACAAAATTATATATCATTACCAAATCTTAACTCTAATGGCTCGCTACCTAAACTGTGACAATAATCATCTGAAATCGGAAGGAAAACTACTAGGACTGTATAACAAAGGTTATTAACATTTAACAGAATCCTTGGTATGAAATACAAGGAAGTTTTTTATGGCTACTCGAACTTGGAAAGTCCATCAATACATAAATTTTATAAAATATTGTTTATATATACGTTTATCATATCGACACTGTATTAAGGATTAATTATTAATAAGAATTTCAATTTCGGAGAAAAATAGATTTATGCTTAACTGTTTTAGAATATGATTACTACATTACCATACCTCCTTGGAGTTTGACATACTTTTAAAAAACTTTAATCGTGGCCATTACTTCTGAACGGTACGTGTAAGTGCTTTCATATTTCACATTTGTTTTTCTTGTTACAAGGCCTTATATTGATATCAATTTATTTTACTTAGTGATCTTGATTTTGATCTTTGACCTACTTTTTTTAAAACTTTAACATCGGGCATATCTTTTGAACGGTGAGTGATAGAACTTTCATATTTCAAATGTCCTTGCGACAAGACTTTTTCATTCATACAAAATTATTTCTGACATTTACCTCGGACTATGATCTACTACATGTTTACATTTAGCTGTTTTACAGACAAAGATGCAGACGGGAACATCCCTGTTTCACAAACACATATTCTTTTTATTACATTGTTACAAACTCCACAAGAATAGATATCGCCATGTCCGCCAATCTTACTGTAGAAAACGTATTTGATGTGAACACAAACATACATTTCATTACCAAATTTTAAATCTTATGGCTCACTACCTAAACTGTGACTATAATGACATATAATCATCTGAAACCGGAAGTAAAACAGTACTTGGACTGTATCACAAAGCTTATAACCTTGATATGAAATATAAGGAAGTTTTTTATGGCTACTCGAACTTGGAAAGTCCATCAACACATAAATTCTATAAAATATTGTTTATAAGTTTATCATATCGAGACTGTATTAAAGATTAATTAAACAAAATGTTTTTCATAAAAAAACAGATGTCTCCCCCCTCCCTCTAAGTTACTTTGACCTTGGGCCAAAATGCAAAATGATGTGAAACCTTTGAGTCATGGGCAACATCATACTAAAACATGAAAGTGATTCATTACATTGTTTGAGGTAAAGCCCAAACATGATTGGCATATTCAATTTCATTATAAGCATATTTAAAGAAATTGACTTTGGTCACATGACCTTGGATATAGGTGATCTGAAACCTACACTCACTGACGAGGGTTAAGTACCCGAAACATACATGTCTGGTCCATGCTGCAAACTTATCTGCTTTTAAATGATGCTATTGAATTTGAAGACGTTTAACATTGTATGGATCATGAGCAACAAAAAACTGAATTAGTGATTGGATACACGGTTCAAAATATAAAGCCTAAACATTATTAGCATAGACAATTTCTGCCTGGACATGCTTAGCATATACAATTTCATTACCAAAGTAAGAAGCTACCTTAACCATGTGACCTTGGGACAATGTGATAAGAAACATTCAGTCCTTAGAAACAACATACTAAAATATGAAAACAATTGTAAGAAGGGTTCAGGAGATATAGCCCAGACAATATTAGTACGTACAATTTCATTAAAAAGAACTAGATGATCTTGACCTTGGGCACGTGACCTTGGGTCAAGATGATAAGAAACCCTCCAATCCTGAGCAACAGCATACTATAGTATAAGAGTGATCCAGTATATGATTCCACAGATATAGCCCAGACTCAATAGCATTTACAATTTCATTAAAAAATGTAATACTTGACCTTAGTCATATGAACTTGGATCAAGGAGGTGTGAAACCTTTGTGTCATCGTACTAAAATATGACGTGATCCGATCACGGTTCAAAAGATTAAGCCTGGACATAATACATGTAACAAATGCAATTTCATTTAAAATATACTAATTGACCTTGACTTTGGTCACATGACCTTGAGTCAACGTGATGTGAAACCTTTACGTGATAAGCAACAACACACTAAAATATGACGGTGATCTGATAAATAGTTAAAAGAGATACAGCCCCAATGGGATAGCATGTACAATTTCATTAAAATGTACTTAGTTACTTTGACCTTGATCAAATGACCATGGGTCCAGGTGAAACCTTTTGGTCATGACTAAATACATTCTTAAACTTGAAAGCAATCCAGTATGCGGTCCAAGGGATAAAGCCTAAACAAGAATGTATCTACAATTTCATTAAAAATGTAGTAAGTGACCTTTGCCTTGGGTCAAGGTAATGTGAAGCCTTCAGGTCATAAGCAACAACATACTAAAATATGAAAGTTATCTGGCAAACGGTTCAAGGGATATAGCACGGACTGGAATGTATGTACAGTTTCATTAAAAATGCACTAAGTGACCTTGACCTTGGTCACATGACCTTGGGTCAAGGTGATGTGAAACCTACGGGTCATAAGCAACAACATACTAAAATATGAAAGTGATCCGGCAAATGGTTCAAGAGATATAGCCCGGATAGGAATGTATGCATAATTTCATTAAAAATGCACTGAGTGACCTTGACCTTGGTCACATGACCTTGGGTCAAGGTAATGTGAAACCTACGGGTCATAAGCAACAACATACTAAAATATGAAAGTTATCCGGCAAACGGTTCAAGAGATATAGCCCAGATAGGAATGTATGCATAATTTCATTAAAAATGCACTGAGTGACCTTGACCTTGGTCACATGACCTTGGGTCAAGGTGATGTGAAACCTACGGGTCATAAGCAACAACATACTAAAATATGAAAGTTATCCGGAAAACGGTTCAAGAGATATAGCCCGGACAGGAATGTATGCATAATTTCATTAAAAATGCACTAAGTGACCTTGACCTTGGTCACATGACCTTGGGCCAAGGTGATGTGAAACCTACGGGTCATAAGCAACAACATACTGAAATATGAAAGTTATCCGGCAAACGGTTCAAGAGATATAGCCCGGACAGGAATGTATGCATAATTTCATTAAAAATGCACTAAATGGTTGACCTTGGTCACATGACCTTGGGTCAACTTGATGTGAAACCTTCGGGTCATAAGCAACAACATACTAAAATATGAAAGTGATCGGGCAAGCGGTTCAGGAGATATAGCCCGGACACGATGTGTGACAGACGGACAGACAGACGGACGGACGACGAAGGCAAAACCAATATGTCTCCTCCCCGTTGGGGGGGGAGACATAATTATTAATACGAATTTCAATTTTGGAGAAAAGATTTATGCTTTATTGATTTTAGAGAATGATTACAACATGCACTATACTTCTAGTGTCCTAGCTCAAATTGCTCGACTAGAAAACAAGTTCGAATGTCCGAGTGTTTACTTTTCGGATGATCTTATTTCATTTCATATTATATCAGCCCATTATGTCATTCAACTTATGTCGAATACATAATAGTACACTTCTAAGATTAAAAGTAAAATGCAGTAGTAATTGTAGAAATAAGAAACTAATCTGACACAGCAAATCCAACAACTATCTGCACAACGTGGTGTGTAATTGTCTCGTTATCCCCCTCTTGTTTGTTGAATAAGGTTCGTCTGAAGTTCGATATTTGTTGCATCTTTGTGTGTCTCACCGTCTTCAGATTATGGCAGTCTTGTGGAGATATCCCATCTAAGATACATGGACTAGCATCTAATGAAACATGGGATATTGACCAATGGTATTCGAGAAACAACTGAGGTTGCAGGTTTTAAATGTTTATGCTCATTTAAATATTGATCTCTCTATACTGACCAACTATGACAACGAATTGGTCCATGCTCCGCTCCATGTTACTGCATAGTTTCGACAAGCGGAAGAAGCTGATAAGATAAGGGCAGTTTAAAGTTAGTCCTGAATCTCGTGCCGATTCGTATGCATGAAAAAATTATAAATCGTGCATTTGAAGACTTTTGATGTGTTCTTCATTTCAGTGAAGTACTCCTAATTAAGATTCAAACAGAAAGGGGTACCTGGATAGGAAAACTGATAATATCAACAAAAGAAAGTAGAAAGTTAGGAATGTTTTACCTAAAATGGATAGATGACAAATATGGATAATGACCATATCCCTGTCTACAGTGCAAAATCGATAATTCAGAAAATCAGAAACCGAAGGCATACAAAATCAGGATAAAACAGGAACCATATTTTAAGATATTAACTAAAAGATGTCTACATTGTAAATCAGAAATAGATTTCGAAAGTCCTTTGATTAAAAAATAATGAAATCCGGAACATGTAATACGGTCTTATTTTGTATTCAATGGCCATGTACAATGCAAATCCCGAAGGAAAAAGTACTATAGTATACATGTACTATAGTTAACTTTAGTACATGTATACTATAGTATACTTTACTTCATAAAACTTTACTATATACTATACTACACAAAACTTTACTATACTACACAAAACTTCACTATACTATATGTATGTGCTGATTTGTGTAAGTTTCTGTTACATGAACATTCATGCGTCCTGCATATTTTAAGAAGTAAAAGTGACAAAAATAGTCAGTACACATTTGACTGGAAGTCATAAATTTATACATATATCTTAAAAGGTCAATTGATTACTTGACATGAATTGATTGCCATAAAGTAGTCTAAGCTTTGTATTTTTAAGAATAAAAATTTTGGAAATATGGCTTGTTCAGATAATTTTCAAAACTTAGAGTGATCGATTTACGTCAAATAATAAACTTCTATGTATTGAATAAACTAGAAACACTTGATTAAAAATTAACATTTTTATCAGTTCAATGAAATATAAAGATAATAATGATAAATAAATATTCATGTATAACAATATGTTGTCAAAATGAAATCTAAAAATAAAACTGCCGTCATAAAACGAACATCATAATATTGACGTCAAAATACTGTTCATGTATAACAATATGTTGTCAAAATGAAATCTAAAAATAAAACTGCCGTCATAAAACGAACATCATAATATTGACGTCAAAATACTGACGTCATAAAACTGACGTCATAATACTGACGTCATGGTGAAATCGGCGGCATTGTACTGGCGTCATAATACTCACGTAATTGTATAATTGACGTCATAATATTGACGTAAATATGAATATGACTTCATATTACGCATGTCCTCTTTTTATATCCATTTACATATTCATCTGTGTCTCTGGGGCCTCTGCGTTTTGCGGTCTTGTTTGTGTGATGTCATCTTACAGTGAGGAGGTTGTTTTACACCACAATTGTACGTTCTTCGAGACCTCTGGGTAATTGGAGAAGTGAGAGGGTTGTGCGCACGTAATCCAGGATAACCACACCATTTGCTACTTGCGTGACAGATGGCCGTCCAAAGTCGGCACCGGTTACCCATTGGTCTCGTCGGTTTATGTGTAGTCTTTTGTGTTTGATGTTTACATGTCGTGTGTCTCTTTTCCGTTTCGTGCTGTACTCGTCTTTTGTGTTTTTGCATCGGGTGTTTTGGTGTTTTACTGTTGATGCTGCAATGGGGTCTTGTTGGAGATCTCCTCCCTTCTTTCCATAAAACTGACATCATTGTTAATCTGACGTCACAATACTGACATCATTGGAGAGGTTTAGAAACCGTTACGTGTACAGGTACGTGTACGTGTAGACGCAATAACTGTGTAAGACGTCATTATTAATTGCGTACGGGAAATCGCTACAAGTTGTCAATAACGTGTAAATCGCGAGCTACACGTACGTATAAACGTGTAGACATTTATGTTTATATAATAGATGTATTTCACAAATACTTGTACCGAGAATATTTTATAAGTTTTATTTTTACATTTTATCTATAAATCAGCCTCTTATGTTTGAATATATTTATATTACGTCATCACTAAGGGCACCAGTACACGTACACGTACTCGTTAATTTTCTAAACCTCTGCTACTTTTTACGTGTAGATGTACTTGTAGGTTACACGTACGTTAGCCTTCTAAACCTCTCTATTATGACGTCATAGCAGCGCGTACTGTTTCCCGTCCCATTTATAGAGGCTTCTTCTACTACTACTAATATGACGTCAAAGTTTTCTGACCCAAATACAGCACTCTTTTACTTTGCCCATAGCTAATCACATTACCTTTTACTTTCACATCCGGTAATACTATACGCATGAGGTATACAATGGAAATAATGGTATTGGATGATAAACGTCGTCAAATTCAATAGCATCATTTAAGAACAGATGAATTTGTGCACAGCGTGGACCAAACATGAACGTTTCGGGTACTTAACCCTCGTCAGTGATCCCTAATCTAAATAATGTAATATAGCGAAAATGTCCAAAAATTACCGAAAGACGTTGCAGGATGGGTGGGATATGATGCTACAGGACCCATGTTTTAGAGATTCCAAGACATGCATTTGGTAACAGAAATTTTCTAATGCGTTGAAGAGACAGACGATCAACCGAAGTTGATCGAACTTGGCTACATGTGCCCTCGGGGACTCCTGGTCCACCAGCAGTGACACTCATCAAGTAGATACTATATAGTGTGACCCATGCTAGTAATGAGTTAAAGAAGTAACAAACGGTGTAGTTATCTGAATTACGTATGCACAAACTTCCCACTTTTCCGATTATCTAGGGGTCTCAAAGAACTTTCAATTGTGGTGTAAAGTATGATTGCCATACAAACTGACAGCACAACGCAGCCCCTTCGCCTATTGCTGAAAAGAACCTAACCAGATGTCCTGTCCTACATTGATATCGAAATGATGTGTACTCCCTGTCATGTATTGCTGCGGTGGGAGATATGATATATCTGCTTTGCGCCAATGTTCAATTGTTTATATTTTTTGTGCTGGAACTTGTATAAAGCCTAGTTTGGTTTGAAATTTTCTTCAAAAAGGTATAGAGTTGGAACACTTCCGTATTATTATTGTGAACAGCCTAGAAAACAAAGCAGACCGCGGCTTCGCATTCGTAACACTGGCATAATATTTCAGCAACGATTAGATACGGGATTTAAAGATGTCGTTCTTAATTATCATGAAGAGATCCCAGCAAGACCATCTGTCCTGACCACATTATTAAAAAGGACAGAAAGACGTGCAACGCATATCAGACATACGACCCAAAGAAACAGCGGATAAAACGAAGCATATAGTACCAACGCCGAATGGTAAAACAACCGATGGAAGCAGACAAACAAAAATATGGAACTGTAATGACTATATGAAATGGCATAAGGCGATAAATACCAATGTGTACCTGGATGACTACTTGAATCCCTTATTGGACATCCTTTTTGATCGCAACCCCTAAGTTAATGCAGATATATCTAAATGTCATAAATACAGGGAATCCTATAAGACCATCTAAGGAGAGTGCAGACCCCTACATATGTAGAGATGTACATGATGTGCTGGTTCGAAGGAGTGGACTCTTGTGTTCATGAATGATCAGGCGTTATTGTATGAATATACATGTACCTTAATCCATTGTACTCCTTGTCTGTCGTTGGAGACGACATGAAACAGTGAAACGAATACAGTTACATTCAGAGGCTCTGAAAAAAAATTCATAAGTTAAACAGTTCAACAAGCCTAGTTCATTCTCATTACCACGTGATGCTATATATTCCACGAAAAACTATGATAAACGCAAAATGAGGAAGTAAATTTGATGTGATACCATTTAATCAAACTATTAACAATGTCGAAGACATTTATGTTTGTTATAATTTTGTGGATGTGGTCTTGCTTTTCAAATAATCTAGGTATGTTTCAACATTTTGTTTTAATAAATTCTCAGTGAATGTTACCTCCGTAATCAATGCTGAACAGAGGCTTTGAATAACCATGAAATATTGAAATCTAAAGCAAACATGTACATGTAACAGTCAAGAGGTAAGTATGCACTTTGAATTGCGTTTATAAAACATTATCAGTAATTAAGTTTCTGACCGGTGGTCACTTAATTATAGGCGCCCGCCTCACATACTCGATCTGCTTGCTGCCTCTTTGTATAGGTTGGTACACGATTTTCATGTGCCACGAGATATGGTCCTGAGCGAACCGACTTAGTGCATGGTTCGATCGGGCAGATATACATGTAAGGGATTTCTAATATAACCCCTAAATCTGTCAAAATTGTATGCCTCGGGCAATATTTCGCTATAGAAAAGTGGATATTTAAATTAATCATTGACCATTTATCAGCAAATCGGAATTATTTGCCTATCAAAAGTAAACAAAAATGGACTTAAAACTTGGAGAAAATTGTTGAAGGACTCATAATGTGATTATCTTCCAAAATTTCGAAAGTACACTGTACTAATTCTTGATGCATTTGTTGATATTCTAGTTACAATGAAAGAATTAAAAGCTGAATTAAATTCGTATCGCGTAATATTATATCAAGAATGTACAAGAAGGGATGTTAGGCAGTTCAGGACAAACCCTGAAAAATTGAAATTAAAAATATGATTTTATCCCGTTTTTACGATTTATTTACTTATGCTGACCCCCCCCCCCTCTTTCCCTTAATTTTTTTCTGAATCCGCCCATGAGTAAACAAATCTTTAAAATAATCTCGAAATAACAAAAATTTTCGATTTTTTTGTTCGAAAACTAGCTGTAACAAAAGCAGTAGTTCCTATCTATTGTTTAGACAATTTCTAACACACTTAAAAAAAAAAAGAAACGGAAAAGCACGGACTTACAAGAGTAACAATGCATTATACAGATCGTGTTTTCCGATTTTTATTTCCTTACTAGAATTTACAACTTTTTAAGTCAGCTAACTGACGGCAAGCTTTTCGTAAAAGCTATTGTACCACTTGTATAAAAAGTATACTCAGTAATTTTAGGGAACAACCATTTCTTTTTTTGTTGGCCGCGGGGGGGGGGGGGGCAACCCAACCCGATTCGAGTTTTTCATCTGAATTCAATCAAATGATGGTAGCTTGATCATTATTTTTTTCCGCTGTTGGATCAGAAATTTTGATTAAATCTCAATGTGGATTGTTTTTAGTTCAAGTTCTTCCTACACTCTCCCTTTGAAAGAAATTAAGAGTTCCCCGTGTGTAGAAGTTCCGAATCCCATTCGTAACTTCCAAATAAATCATTCGGAAAATGTCCATATGGAGTATTGGAACCATTTTCCGAATGATTTCCAAATGAACTTCCGAATGCCTTTTTTTCCGAATGAATTCCATGAACTTCCGAATGACCTATTCCTAACTTCCGAATGACTTCCATGTACCAGTTGTGACTTCCAAATAAAGGCAAACACCAATTATCTGCCCTTGAATTCACCATGATACAGATCATTGCATATTTTTGATACAACATAATCAATATACGGTATGAGAACCACAAATTGCTCAACATCAAAATAAATGAGAATACAATATCAAATTATTCAATGATAATCTTTTTACTTTTATTGTATTTGATCAGCATCAGTATTCAGAACATTCATACAGATTACATTTCATCATATACTGTAAATTGCTTTATTTTCGTCAGTACCAATTTTCGTCAATTCGTTCAAAATGACCATTTCGTCAGTACGTAAATTCGTCATCCAAGGGTTCCTAAATGTAAATTCGTCTGTTCAAATGCCACCTTAACAATCAGATAGGCCGTATACGTTTATTTTCATTGTTTGTAAAAAATATTGAACAATAATTAGTAAACAAACAATTAGAGACATGTATACCACCTAGCTTGTTGTGAAAACATATCATTTGGTAATTAGAAACATTGTGTGCGTATTCAGTTTTCATTGATTTATCATTTGCCTATCGTAATAACACTTCAAACTTTGAACCTTCAGCTTTTTCATTCATCCTCTGTGTTCCTGATACAACTTAAGTTTACCAAGATACTGTCCCGATGCTATTTAAGTTTACCAAGATACCGATTCAATTTTTCCTTTTTACACTATATTTTGTCAGGAGTATTTATATTCGTCGGTACGTAATTTCGTCAAGTGAGGTACTGACGAAAATGACGAAAATTGGTACCTGACGAATAAAAACCAATTTACAGTACATGATACATGTAATGATGCATATCATGATATTGCATACATGTAGAATTTTTTGAAATTTTTGCATTCAACATGTTCACCTAGAAACTCTTGTTCAAATATGCCATTTTATATCCATGACTTGGTATGCATTCATTGTTAGTTAGTGCATGGTTCGCACCTTTACAATGGATAATTGCTGGTCAGAAATGGCTTGGTGCGTACAAAGTACGATCTCAACTCTTCTTTGCTTCAATGGAGGTTTAAGGGGGTTCTAGTATCATTATTTTGACACTGTTTGGATGGTCAAACTAACATTGTTTCTCTTGACTAAAAATCTATCTTCCGATATTCTAAAATGAATAAAATATATGCATCATGCAGGGCATCTTTAGGGTCTAATACTTGAACAAAGTCGGGCACTCTTAGTGGAAAATCATATTTTGCCCAAATTTTTAGTATATCCAAGGAAAACTGAATAAAAGTGAATATAAGGTATCTAAAGTCAAATTTTCTAAAGGAGTATACTTGTTTAAGAACTGCATGTACTCATTATTAGCAGTAGAAGACAAGACAATTGTAATATTTTTAGAAATAGCAATGAAATGATAAAAAAATGTCACAATTTGCGGGCTAATATTTAATGTCAAAATATACCAGAGACTACATTCATATGCCCTTTAATTAAAGAAAACCTGCATGATATCGTTTTCGTCATTTACATGTTTTCAGGGTGAACCAATTTATAAGTATACCAAATTCTAAGGAGTTTCGACCATAACTTTTAAAGATATTGTAAAATTAAATACCAAAATGCTTATTTTAAGCCAAAAATGCGTAAAAAACCTGTATGACAAACACAAAAGTTCTGAAAATCGAAGGATTTATTATTCAAACATGATTAAATGTTTGTTAAACAAACTATTTTAATCATCTGCAATTAATTAAGGCAATACTACGTTATTCTTATATGTTTTGGAAATCAGTGATGACGTCACACGATACCCGAACCACCTTAATTAAAATTTCTGATCCAAACAGCTGAACAAAAATTAAAGACCAAGCAACCATCATTTGATTGAAAAAAAAACATCGCCCCCTTCCCAATAACAAAAACCACACAAAAAAGAAAAAAAAAAGAAATGTTTCCTCCCTTAAAACGACTGAGCATACTTTTTATATAATGTAGAGATCATAATGATTTGTAAATTCTGCAAATGTGTAAGATGATAAATTAACGTGAGCGAAAAAATGGTGAATAAAATGCACAGAGGCTTGACGTTATGACGGTGTATCCTTAAATGCCCCCGTATAACTAAAGAATGACCCGACCCCCGAGAAATTCTCAGTCTATATTTGCCTACTTTTCGTACTTGTCCAAATCAGCGTCTCCTAATTGCATCCAACACCCGTCGCAACGGCTTATGACGAATTCGAAATACTTAAAAATATCTAATTACTATTTGTCATAGGACATTATCTTAAAGGTCTATTTACTCAAGGGCGGATCCAGAAAAAAATCAGGGAGGGGGAGGTTCAGCATTAGAATAAAAAAAATCGTAAAAACGGGATAAAATCAGCATTTTTGTCAATTTTCCAGGGTTGATCCTAAACTGCCCAACATCCGTTCTTGTACATTCTTGATAATATAACGCGATAAGAATTCAATTCAGCTTTTCATTATTTCATTGTACCTAGAATATCAACACATGCATCACGAATTAGTACTGTCTTTTCGAAATTTTGGAACCTATTAGGATAATCACATTGTGAGTCCTTCAACAATTTTTGAAAACTCTTTTTCTCAGTTTTAAGTCCATTTTTTTACTTGTGATAGACAAATAATTCCGATTAGTGATAAATGGTCAATGCTTACTTTAAATGTAAACTGAACTTGTTTTCATTTTCTATAGAGAAATATTGCCCGAGGAGTTATATCAGAAAAGCCTTATATCTGTCCGATCGAACCATGTACTTAGTCGGTTAATACACTCTTTTCTTCTCCCCTCGACATGCCCCCTCGCTTTGCTCTGGACCATATCTCGTGGTACTTGAAATTACTTGGCAATGTATCAGACAAAGAATGTATTAACAAGGAAAGATCAGTGACAAATGGACGTTTATGATGAGAATTACTCCAAACTTTCATGACTGTAAAGATGATAAATGAGTAGGTAATCGTGATATCATAATTGAAGGTATAAATTAACAACAGATAGAAAACCCTCAAAAATCAAATATATACAAGTCTTAAATGTATATCGTAGAGGGCGGGGTTATTATTACATATATAAAATAATACATTTATTTGGGTCAGCGATGCAAAAACAAACATGTAATAGGGTTAAAGTACCTTGTTATAAAAAGTAGAGATGGATGGATACAAGATTTTCACAGGAAATAACTCCTTTCGCGATAATAAGACTAAAAGGTCGATTCAAGATCTACCAAGGAAACATGAAACGTTACACGATTGACGGAAATTTCATCTTTTCCCCATTGGAGCGTACTGGAAAAAGGAAGAGATATAATATATGTACCAGTAGCGTAAATATTGTTATTTTGCAGTCGAGAGGGAAACAATCTATTTCTTTTCTATTCAATAGTTACTTTCCAGCGATTTTCGCACAATGCCGTAAGGTTACATTTTTCCTCGGCGAGCCTCGTTCCCTGACCAGAAACCAGACCCCTTGGATGGGCTTTTCTCATCCCACATGACAAACATATGGTTGATCGTTTTTCTCCCATTTCTAGGGGCCTTTCTTGAAACTCCATGAATTTATGAATTCGTCAACTTTACCGAATTCGAAACATAAAGGAATATTGGTTTTCAGCGCCCTCAAAAATGGTTTATTCTAAAAAAATAAACTGTAGTCCTTAGCCTTAATCAGTTTGATAAGAATTAAAATGTATAAAAAGAGTTTTAAAGCGACGTTTTTGTTGAGAGGTCGCCACTTTAGGTGCAAAAATCATGACGTCACAATGTGGATACGGCCTGTACGGCCGACGTCAAAAGTCGCGCGAGGGCATGTGGGTTACAGTGACCCTACATGACGCGTCGCTATGGGCAATCTCTATCCCACATGGGGGCAAATGGGAGAATATAACTAACAACCATATGCTGTCATGTGGGATGAGAAAAGCCTACCCGAGGGGTCTGGTTTCTGGTCAGAGAACGAAGCTTTCCGAGTTCCCTGACCAGAAACCAGACCCCGAGGGTGGGCTTTTCTCATTTCACATGACAAACATATGGTTGATCGTTTTTCTCCCATTTGTTCTCGTAATGAACGACGGAATCTTATCAAAATTTTCAATATTGGTAAAAAATATATAACTTCCTGTCAGGCATAAACAGACACTTTAAGTTACACAAAACACTAGACACGCTTTTATTTTGAAAAAAAGGTCAACCCGAACTCGTCTAAAGCAAGAGTTCCTTGATTGGTTGTCTCTTCAATCAGTTGTTGCTGTGGCGAGAAAGGCAAATCAGCTTCTAATCAAGGTATATGCTTAATTGGAGAAGACTATAACTATCAAATATATGGTGTCATGTGGGATGAGAAAAGCCCACCCGAGGGGTCTGATTTCTGGTCAGGGAACTCGGCAAGCCTCGTTCCCTGACCAGAAACCTGACCCCGAAGGTTGGCTTTTCTCATCCCACATGCCAAACATATGGTTGATCGTTTTTCTCCCATTTCTAGGGGCCTTTCTTGAAACTCCATGAAATTATGAATTCGTCAACTTTACCGAATTCGAAACATAAAGGAATATTCGTTTTCAGTGTCTTCAAAAATGGTTTATTCTAAAAAAATTAACCGTTGTCCTTAGCCTTAATCGGTTTAATAGGAATTAGAATGTAAAAAAAAGAGTTTTAAAACGACGTTTTTGTTGAGAGGTCGCCGCTTTAGGTGCAAAATCATGACGTCACAATGGATAATAACGACGTCACAATATAGATACGGCCTATACGGCCGACGTCAAAAGTCACGCGAGGTACATGTGGAATACAGTGACCCTACATGACGCGTCGCTATGGGCAAACTCTATCCCACATGGGGGCAAATGGGAGAAATTAGCTTCTCCAACTTGAGACTGAGAACTTTCAAATGTTATAAAACTTTTCATGGTATTCTATGACAGATACATCGGTTCCACCCGAGGGGTCTCAAAATCATGTAAAACCCGAGGTTTTGCAAAATTTTGAGACCTCGAGGATGGAACCGATTAATCTTTCATAGTATACCATGAAAGAGAATTTTTCTCTCATATGTAAGGACTTTTTATACTGTAGCTTAAATAGCAATTTGGGACCAAACGCACAATAAATTTATTGCCTTTCATTTAATTGTCAGATTAGCAATTTACTGATACGACAAAAGGGGGAAAATTTCTTTTGGATGAAAAATCGCTGAAAATGTGCAAAATGCATGAAATAATGAACTTTTTCAAACTGTAGTAATAGTACAAGGAACAAAAATTGTGGTACATAAAAAAAACCAATATTTTTTAATGTCGTTTATACTGAACTTCTATTAAGCAGTTTGCTTATAAATAAAGTGGGAGAAAACCCACGAGAGAGAGAACTTTGATTTTTGAAGGTTTTTGAAAAATGAAAAACGTTCACAGAGAATCTATAATGTTAGACATCTTCAAATTCGTTGGAGCTAAGATATGTGTATTCAAGAAAAACATCTTTTTGAAAACAATTCACACAAGTATTAACTTTTACAAAAAGCTTGCCGTCAGTTAGCTGACTTTAAATGTTGCATATTTCTAGTTAGGAAAAAACGGAATTTTAAATGCATTTACAATGACAAATATGGATAATGACCATATCCCCGTATACAGCACAAAATCGATAATTCAGAAAATCAGAAACCGAAGGCATACAAAATCGGGATAAAACAGGAAACAAAGCAACAAAAAAAAATCCCCACCATATGAAAAGAAGCAAACTCCCGATATGGGAGTGAGACCAGGTGCCCAGGAAGAGTAAGCATCTCCTGCTTGCATGCAACACCCGCCACTTCAATTCGGTAGAAATGTCACATCCGGTTACTTCCATTTCGGAAGACGTAGAGTACAATCTTTGGTTGGATGGTTCAAATCGCATAGTTCCGGGCTTTTCCGGTTTTTGTCCGATGTAAGTGACGAAAATTTCCTAAAATCTGCGATTGTTATAGGACGTATCGGTACAAAGACTTTTCGATGCTAATTTCGGAAGAAAATACATTGATCCGATATGACTTTCATTTGTCAGGTCATTTAGACTCTCAAGTCGTCCTGATGAGAAACCCTTATTCACACATTCTGAATAAGGAATTTCCATTTTATGCAATTGTCAACCAATCATATTACCGAGATATATTCTATCCGTGAAATAAGGCTACGAATGATCACAGTATACCGTCAGACATGACTGACGGAAATGTGGTCTTGAAGCAGGTTTTTGAAAGATGTGGGTGAAATTAGAGGCATTGTTCAAAAGAAAGCGGCTACTGTTAGAAATGTTTCCAATGAGGTTGACAGTAGCAAACTTACAAAGATTCCAAGCCCTTGTCAGCGAATAACATTCTGGTATCCCGACCAAAAATTGTATCAGTATGGGCGTTTAATCCTATTCTGTGGATGAGAGAATGCTTTTGAAACAAATGTTGGAAATGAGCTATCCTTTTCATATGGATTTTTAACTATATCCTAAGATGAGCAACTCTTTTCCACCGTTTTGTTCGATTTGAATATGGAATATTTTGTCGAAGAGACTTGTTACTATATCAGTGGAAATAAAGTTTATGATATAAAGATGATTAATGTTTTGGGTTAAAGAGTTGTTATCATCTCTTGAAGAGGATCGTAAAGACCTGCTTAGTCGTGACTTTGTTCCAATCCCTACATTATATACGTCACTATTTGTCGATGATTACATGCAGTTTTGCAACCTCGAAATCTGTTCTCAAAAAAGCTACAGGTTATTCTAGCTGTCACAAAGAATTACTAGGAGCTGATGTTCATAATTGATTGATGTAAACAGTACTCTGGTGTATCAACTGGCCATCAAATGGCAGAATTCATTCCTCGATTGTTTCTGGCCGTATCTTTCTAAAAAAAAACAACAACAACTAATTACTTCAGATGTCCAAATGACCCCTACCTACCATCACAATTGAAGAAACCATTCAGTCAGGAAAGCTAGATCTCTGAAAATGATGTGCAACTGAGTGATATTACATGTGCTTACAATCAGTTAATCTAGAAAGCAAATATATATCCATCCGATTGATTAAGATCTCGCATTCTACGCATGATAGATGTAGGTATTTAGAGAGTAGATTTGAGAATAAATCTCGATGATGGATATCATTTTACTTTAAATGTAGCTGATGTGTATGCGGGTCAAAAAATGTGAGTACATGGATATTTCTATACGTTTTTACACTAATGAGTTAAAGAAGATCCTGACGATAATCTCAACAGCACTCACAATAGAGCACCAAATTGAACATCGACGGACCCCCAGCAAGCCAGAGGTGGGATCAGGTGCCCGGGAGGAGTAAGCATCCCCTGTTGGCATGCCGCACCCGCCGTCGATGTTCATGCACGAAAATGAAAAAATATATAAAATACATGCACTGTCCGAGGCCACGTCTATATAGAAAGTGCTATGGCGACAATGTCAGGGAATAATATTCAAAACACTTACCGTCAAACCCCTCGCGGGGAACTTTTTTTACGAGCTCCACACGGCAAAGGGCATAAGTGTGACACAAATGAGTTAAAGAAGATCATGACGATAATCTCAACAGCACTCACAATAGAGCACCAAATTGAACATCGACGGACCCCCAGCAAGCCAGAGGTGGGATCAGGTGCCCGGGAGGAGTAAGCATCCACTGTTGGCATGCCGCACCCGCCGTCGATGTTCATGCACGAAAATGAAAAAAATATATAAAATGCATGCACTGTCCGAGGCCACGTCTATATAGAAAGTGCTATGGCGACAATGTCAGGGAATAATATTCAAAACACTTACTGTCAAACCCCTCGCGGGGAACTTTTTTACGAGCTCCACACGGCAAAGGGCATAAGTGTGACACAAATGAGTTAAAGAAGATCCTGACGATAATCTCAACAGCACTCACAATAGAGCACCAAATTGAACATCGACGGACCCCCAGCAAGCCAGAGGTGGGATCAGGTGCCCGGGAGGAGTAAGCATCCCCTGTTGGCATGCCGCACCCGCCGTCGATGTTCATGCACGAAAATGAAAAAATATATAAAATACATGCACTGTCCGAGGCCACGTCTATATAGAAAGTGCTATGGCGACAATGTCAGGGAATAATATTCAAAACACTTACCGTCAAACCCCTCGCGGGGAACTTTTTTTACGAGCTCCACACGGCAAAGGGCATAAGTGTGACACAAATGAGTTAAAGAAGATCCTGACGATAATCTCAACAGCACTCACAATAGAGCACCAAATTGAACATCGACGGACCCCCAGCAAGCCAGAGGTGGGATCAGGTGCCCGGGAGGAGTAAGCATCCACTGTTGGCATGCCGCACCCGCCGTCGATGTTCATGCACGAAAATGAAAAAAATATATAAAATACATGCACTGTCCGAGGCCACGTCTATATAGAAAGTGCTATGGCGACAATGTCAGGGAATAATATTCAAAACACTTACTGTCAAACCCCTCGCGGGGAACTTTTTTACGAGCTCCACACGGCAAAGGGCATAAGTGTGACACAAATGAGTTAAAGAAGATCCTGACGATAATCTCAACAGCACTCACAATAGAGCACCAATTTGAACATCGACGGACCCCCAGCAAGCCAGAGGTGGGATCAGGTGCCCGGGAGGAGTAAGCATCCCCTGTTGGCATGCCGCACCCGCCGTCGATGTTCATGCACGAAAATGAAAAAAAATATATAAAATACATGCACTGTCCGAGGCCACGTCTATATAGAAAGTGCTATGGCGACAATGTCAGGGAATAATATTCAAAACACTTACTGTCAAACCCCTCGCGGGGAACTTTTTTACGAGCTCCACACGGCAAAGGGCATAAGTGTGACACAAATGAGTTAAAGAAGATCCTGACGATAACCTCAACAGCACTCACAATAGAGCACCAAATTGAACATCGACGGACCCCCAGCAAGCCAGAGGTGGGATCAGGTGCCCGGGAGGAGTAAGCATCCCCTGTTGGCATGCCGCACCCGCCGTCGATGTTCATGCACGAAAATGAAAAAAAATATATAAAATACATGCACTGTCCGAGGCCACGTCTATATAGAAAGTGCTATGGCGACAATGTCAGGGAATAATATTCAAAACACTTACTGTCAAACCCCTCGCGGGGAACTTTTTTACGATCTCCACACGGCAAAGGGCATAAGTGTGACACAAATGAGTTAAAGAAGATCCTGACGATAATCTCAACAGCACTCACAATAGAGCACCAAATTGAACATCGACGGACCCCCAGCAAGCCAGAGGTGGGATCAGGTGCCCGGGAGGAGTAAGCATCCCCTGTTGGCATGCCGCATCCGCCATCGATGTTCATGCACGAAAATGAAAAAAAAATATATAAAATACATGCACTGTCCGAGGCCACGTCTAAGTCTTATAACCTCAAGAGGTAATAGATTGTGTACTATACATGGAAGGGAGTATTGCAAAAAGGCAAAGATTTGATATCACAGCAACAACTTAAGTTAAGGTACAATAATTCACTAGCCATCTTGCTACGTCTTTCGGTTTATTTAGGATATACTTTTCTCAGATTTTGGCCATATTACATTGTTCAGATTGAGGATCACTGACGAGGGTTAAATAACCGAAACGTGCATGCCTGATCCATGCTACAAATTTATCTGCTCTAAAATTAATGAATTTGGAGACGTTAAACATTTCAGAACAGAACAGAACGTTAATACTCAAAATCACAGTAATGTGACAAATTGAGGGTATACATAGATACATTGTAACATTTGAAACTATGAGCAAAGTTGACAAGGGTACAAAAAAGTACTCATAAATCTTTCTCTCTAATTCCATCCGCTTTCTATTGTTTACTTCGCCATATTAATCGTCTGCGATATGCTGATATTGGAGAGGCAAAGGCGGTTCTGTGGGAAACTTGTGAAGTGGTATTCCGTGTCAAGTTTCTGAGAAGTGAATTCTGATGTTGATGTGACTGCGGCCACCATACTCATAAAGGATATCTATGGTCAAGAGAATCAAAACAGTATATCTTATATCAGGTTCAATGTACGGTCGAATGAAATGGGCAATCAAAACCCTTGGATGACCGTTACAACCAACAGTTAATTGAAGAATTTCGATAAAATGTTAAAAAACGTATCTTAAGCAATGCATAAGGAAAACATCCTTATTAGATAGTTCAATCAAACCTGGATCTGTTGAAAGAATTAGAAAAGTGTGAGAATAATTTGCCAATCGGCTGTACCTTTACTGGTGTCGGAACAGTTTCCGGACGATTTTGAAGGTTTTTCGGGGATAACTCCTCTGTCCTTTTATGGAAAACATTTCTTTCAAATAATGCTTTGCCATTTCCATAGATACTCATGTTGAAAGAAAATAATAAATGTATCAAGACATATGGTTTCTAGACCGATTTTATGACCCTATAATTATTTTGGCCATTTTTCGCAAATCACTGGAACAGATTCCGGACACATGATTTTTGAGCTGTCAATCTCTATCAATTTCTGCCCAAACTGGATGACTGTTGGATAATGTTTTCTTCAATCTTTTCTACACATGACTATGTAAAAATAATTTTGAAGCAGGGAATTGTCAGAGAACAGTGCATAGGAGGCATTGAAACAAGGATATTTTGATCAACCATGTGAGAGGAGTTCTTTGTTAGAATAAGTTGCACACAAGTATTACCATTTCATGCTAATATATGAATTATGTACAGTTACAATGGAACATTCATTTCTTGAAATGTTGCGTGATATTGACCACATTACATTGTTTAGATTCAGGATCGCTGACGAGGGTTAAGTACTCGAAACGTGAAACGATATCGCTCAACTGATATTAGAAATGAAAGGAAATATATTTATTGTGTGTTTGGTACCAAAATTGTTATTTCATCTTCAGTATGATATGATATTTTTCTCATTTTCAACGTTTTTCATCGAAAATCCATGATAGTGTTTCCCATTTTATTGAGGTGTAAATTGGTAAAATGAGCTTGAGACTTGAAGGTAATGGCATTGCCGTTCTGTTGATACCACATTTGTTGTTATAGCTGCAGCATGTAAAAAGAAATAGCATTTTTCCAATTTTTAATGGTTTTTCTTCGAAAAATCTCACTTTTAACCAAAAATTTCGAAATGTCCAAGGATGCAAGAGTGGCATCCGCCGGATTATCAAAGAAGAGGGTATTGACAACATTTTCATGTACAAACATTTTGAATTTTTTGGTTCGTCCCAAAATTGCCATTTGACACCTTGACTAGAACGAGAACATTTCGTCGTTGTTGATAGAAGCTAGCGTTTACTCATTTCGGTACTACTACAGTATCTGAACCAAGGGTACATTTGTGAGCGACTGACTTTGTCACTGTAAAATTGTTACTTTTGATCTATATACAAATCAGGGAATGTCAAAACGATTTCTTCATACGGTCTCTCTGATATGTACACCACACTTCATTACGACATTATATATTATAGTTTCAATAGAGCTGTTCGAATAAGCGACGTAAACATACCAACGAACTTCGTACTACGTATAGGTACGTAAAGGAACAAAATAAGGGGTGGTCTCAAAAACACATTATAAACTAATGGTACAAAATATCGTACTATAATTCATCAAAAGGGTAAATCTAGCAGCATTATTAGCGAACTTGGCGTAAAATTTTCTGTCTTACATAATCAACTACTGATATTCCAAGCTTTTGATGAAAAGGCCAGCGTTTTTTTTTTTCAGTACTTTCTGTCATTCTCCGCAAGATGATTTCTGTTTAGCAAGGAGACTTACCCCAGAAACCCCCATCCTAGGTCCACTTTGATGTTCCTAGAAACCCCTTTCTCCAAGTGAAATCATCCTATATTCGCCCTTAATCTGTTACAAAATTTCAGATCTTTAATCTATCGGAAGGATAAGTTTCTGTCCTAGATTAGTTTCTCAACTACTGATATTCCAAGCTTTCGTTTAAAAGGCTAAAATTCTATTTCAGTATTTTCTGCAGTCAAAAAAAGATAATTTCTGTTTGGGAGGGAGGGGCGTCCCCCAGAAACTCCTATCTAAGTCCCACTTTGATGAGGCCCCCAGACCCCTTTCCTTTTTTGATATCCCCCCAGTCAAATCCTATAGATATTTTTTCTTGATGTTACAAAATATCAGATCGTCTTGAGTTCCTTTCCTTTTAATCAGACCGAAATAGGAGAATTTAGAGAAACAGAGAAAACTTGTCTATATAAGGGGGTGTTTTGAAATAAGAAAAGTTATGACAGAGGCGTCATTATCTCATGATGAATATGAATAGTCTAAAAATATTTTGCTAACCTTTTCTTACATTATCGACTCAAAACTGCACACAATATATTTAAATCTTTTCTGTTCAGATATTTCAGTTTTCTGTTCAGATATTTCAGTTTTTAGTTCCCCTTGTTTTTAAAAACAAAATCTGGATCCGCCTATTCGTCTTGTATCTAGTCTGAAGACTGATAAATGAACACGTTCGTTTAAGGAAATCAAAACATATCATAGTACACGTAGCTTAAAATTAGGAAGAAATAATGCTAAAAAATAGCGTTCCAAAGTAGAATCCACCGGCTTTCACAATCCCCCTTCACAACAACGTCGAAACCTCTCTAGCTATGCACCTGACATATGATAAAGAACAATTCAATTTTTTTTGCAGTAAAGAAGCAGAGAAATGCCTTTACAACTTACCATACCCCGCAATCAAAGGTTTAGGGAATTTTGTTTATTTTTGTCTGTCAGTTCGTCTTCGGTTCATCACAACTCTATGAATACAGTTTGATTTATTCTATCGATGCATTGAAGCGAGATATATTCCTTATCATGTTTAGTAATTTACTTTTGTAACCACCCCCTTATTTTGTTTCCTTACGTACCAATACGTAGTACGAAGTTCGTTGGTAGTTATACGTCGCTTATTCGAACAGCTCTAATATTGTATTAATACATTTAAAAATACAATAACATCCTTCAAGCCACAGAAAGGAAAAATATATCTGAAACCGTATTTTAAACAAAATAAAAGTTGCTGATTTTCAGGCAAATTTACGATTTTCCCGCCAAATGCTGATCTCTCAATTTTTTTTTCAAATGAAAAGAATTAAGCCATAGTATTTAAGTAACTGTCCGCCTAGAATCAGGCTGGTTAAATACCTTCAATTTTTTCAAAACTTTTTTTTAATTCGAAATGTACTCAGATCAACCCCCATACTTATTTCCTGAAGGAGTTTTCGACATATTGGATGATCAAAAAAATTATAAGTGCTTTAGATTTGGTTGAATTATGTTGAAACAATTTCCTGTCATTTCCCCTTCATAATCCTTTATAAATTACGAGGTTAACATCTCGATTCACTATCGTTACCTTGAGAAATGAATTTCACAAAGTTTCCTTAAATTTCTAAAACCTGGGTCCTGTAGCATCATATCCCAGCCATCTTGCTACATCTTTTGGAATATTTAGGACATAATTCTCATAAACTTTGGCCTTATTTCAATGTTTAGATGATGGTTTGTGACGAGGGTTTATCACCTGAAACGTGCATGCCTGGTCCATGCTGTATATTTATCTGCTTTCAAATGATGCTAACGAATTTGAAGACGTTTAACATTTCATATTAATTTGTAACACATTATATGTCTCAAAACAGAAATATAAAGTTTTGCAAAAAACATTGATGTGTCACTCCTGTCTGATTCTTACGTGGACCTGCACGTAGAGATTTGTTTTACGTTCCGGTCATTTTCTGGAATGTACCCCCAGGCAAGCAACAAAAACACACACAAATGAATTATAAATAAGAAACTTTTGATGAGGGATTGGCTAAGGAGGAAAATAGGTAAATCCAAGTTTGCTTGAAAAACGTTAAAATGTTCTCACAATTTACTGTATATACTGAGATGGATGTAAAAATGTCAGATTCTTAAAATCAAAGAATTTGGTTTGAAATGTATATATGAATTTTCCGGCATAGCAAAATGGATGTTTGTGTGTGTGTGTGTGTGTTTTTTTTTTTTTAACAATTCTTCAAAAAGATATCCTCATGGTGACGTGACACAATATAACGTCTTATTACAATGATTATTTTGACCTTTCTAGTATATAAATTTCCTATTGATTGAAGGAATTTCTTAACTCAAAACATGATTTTTGTCAAGTAATAACGATATAGACGAACAGTACTTATACGTAACTAAAGAGAGATTACTACTTTGTCTCCTAGTAATTATGACCGATAATGGAGGATATTTTAAAACAATGTTTTTTTTCCTTTTTTCCAGAGATCAGATATTTCTCAGTAAGATTGAAGCGTAAGCCTCTAAACAAGAGAAAAAGATTAATTTCTTAACATAAATGAGTGAAGGTAAAAGCAAAAAAGAAAACTTTGATAAACAGACGTTGACAATGACACAGCAATAATAGAGCTCCGCAGAAACACGAATGACAACTTATCTAATGAACTATCACCTATGTAAAGTGCGGAAGCCATTGTAGAATTCATTGTGTGTGAGGGTATGTGTATGTGTGTGTCACACACATAAGCCGAAATCAGATAAAAAAATCGGAATCATATCACTCACAAATTCTTGCAAAAACATAAACCACATACACAGACAATAACACAACTTCTTAGAAACACGAAGTACAACTTTATCTCATGAACAATCCCCAAAGTTCAGACAGGTACGGAATGTACTGTAGGTGATGCTGTAGGAAATCGCCGTGGTAATTTACACCTTTTTGACATATTAAGGTATTCATTGTACAAATTAATATCAAATGTACTATATAGTTAGAATAACGGTATTACTTTAGCTATACATAACATCCAACAACTTGGTTTCTCAATCAAACGTCAACATGCTTTCTGTCCTATGAGTCTCGGAAACTATCGAAATCCAAAATAATTGTTATAATGTTTAAGGATATAAACTGTTTAATCAGTTTTAGGATAAATGTCCTTTGGATTTGAATCAGTGTCATGTTATTGTAAGTTAAAGTGATGTGTAGTGACACTTGATGTGGTTTCCATAGGAAAAAATAAAGTCCTGAATCACTAACTTCCCAAATTAACTAATGAAGACAGTTTCCATGGCCAACTATGGTAAATTCAAAATATTTCTTAATATATATTTTAATTGTTGGATTTTCCTTCATATTTGGAATACTACATATTGGATATATACTACTAATCGATTGAAGGGAAGAAATTGAAACCTTTCCGTCTTTACTTTGTGAAAAAAAATCATGTTTTTAAATTCTTCATAATGCAAATCGGAGTAATCTTTGTGTTATGTCAGAAATACAGAATGCAAATAGTAACTGTTTGTAGACATTTTGCATTAAAAAGAAATAAATATAACTCAGTACTTTTATGTGATAATTTGACTTTATCAACATTATAAGCATTAACAAATATTGCAAAAACAATACACTGTTATAGACAGGTACAACATGTTAGTCGGTAATATCTTGATAAATTAAATTGATTTCTAAATGCTTTCAAATGTATTTAGAGTTTAGGGAACTCTTCCATGTGAACACCCAAAATTTTGGGTGACGGAAATGTCCTTAAAGGGACGATACTTCGGCGATATCTTCACTTGTATATTAGGACACGTTTAAATATCACACGTGTTTTTTAACACAGCAAGAACAATTGAAATAAGCTTCTCTATTGGCACTACTGTCGTATTTCAAACCAGATACTATACTTGCATTATATATGCAACATGATTTGAAAGATTCTTTCTTTCAATTTCGAATGTAAAGTCGTTGTGTAAAGAGTTGAAAAATCGAATGCTTTAATCGAAAATACACTATTGAAATTCAGTGATATCCTTGACTTAATTATTACAGATTTGAACAATGAATACTATTCAATTATTTTACACGGCACCAACTACACTGGAATTCAATTTTACAATATCATGTACATGTAAATAGTGTTTTTCATGTTTCAATCATGGGATGATATTTTTCTCGTTATGAATTTCTTTTTAGATTTCTTTTTTCTCCTCTCAAGTGTATGTTTGTCGTTGTGCTCACTACAACATCGTCATGTCTTTAGTTATCTCATGTCAGCCAACCTAGTTTATATTGCTTATTCATATTCAAATTCTCATCAAGTGTGAAGATACATGCATATTCATGGGCATAATATACATGTTACCTTCAGCTAACTTATGCTTAAATTGTGGTTTTATGAGCATATTGAAGTCGCATAGAAATCTCAAAATTCGACATAAAGGAGTGAGGGGATGTAACGTCAGTTTCGGTTGCAGTTCCAACAACGAGAAACCTAAAGCGAAAACACAGAGTAGACATACGAAAAAGGGGAACACCAAACACAAAAAATCGTATTTATACGCCCGTCTTATTATGTTATGGCGCTGTCCGTGCGCCCGTCCATCCGTCCGAGGTAATGTTTTCAGGACTTTTTGTCACTTGATATCAAGCGGCGTAAGATCCAGTTTGAGTTTCCGAAAAATAAACTATTTTTAGCAGAGTCATGTCCCTTTAACATAGAAAATTTCAAGAATGTTACAGTTTTCCGGAATTTTTTTTTCGCAGCTTTTGCAACTATTGGGTTAAATCATTATATATGCCTTTATAATAATCAATTACAGATCCAGTTCGAGTTTCGGAAAATTGATCTATTTTTAGTAGAGTAATGGCCCTTGAACAAAGAAATTTTCAACAATTTTACAGTTTTCCGGACTTTTTTTAGCAGCTTATGCAGCTATTGAATTGAAGATTATATACGTCTTTATAGTAAATGATCACAGATGTAATTTAAGTCTCTGAACAGTTGCCTTATTTTTAGCAAAATTATAGCCCTCGAACTTGAGTTTTACATTTTTCTGGACTTCTTTGTCGCAGCCTTGGCAGTTATTGAATTGAAACTTGGTATACACCTTCATAATGAAGAATTACATATCCAGTTTTAGTTCGTGATCAATTGACTATTCTTTTGTAGAGTTATGGACCTTGAACTTAGAATGGCTTTCAGCCCTAGGACCTTCAATTTACCATTTTGGTTGATTAAAGCAAGTCAAAGAACCTAATTTATTAAGGTTAGAGGTCAAAGGTCAACACATGTTCCTTCATATTTCTTACAGATTCTCTTTTTTCTTAAGTTTTGGTCTCTTAATCATGTTAATTGAGAAATCATGTGTAAGGGTCAATTGATTTTGAGAATAAAACTGACATAATTCCATTCGCAAAAATTAAGGAATTAATAGCAATTCTCTGTAACCATTTAAACAATTTCGGCACGCATGGTCTCCGATTTTCATGAAATTTCACACATAAGTAGGGACCAATGAAAAAAAGGAAAATTTGACAAAAAAATTTAATTCTAGGTCATCTGGTTACCATGGCAACGGCCTTTAAAGTTGAAAAATTGGCAAAATTGAGCTAGTTTGAAGCTCTATAATTTGGTCTATATGTGACATCAATGGAAGATTTTTTATGCATCCTAAAGATTAGGACATAAAATTTTAAATAAGCTCACTAGTAGTGTCTGATATTGTTAAAAAAGGCTGGTTACCATGACAACATAATTAGCTAATTTTGATATATTGATTTCAAAATGCTGTTTGTATTTTCCAGTTTTTCTTCTCTCTTAATGGGTATATAATAAGGAAATAGGATTTATTTTATAAAATGAGCGAATTCAAGATAAATCCACTTGTTGCTATGTACATAAGTTACCTTGACAACGGTAACTATGGTCTTTATTATTACTTATTTTGCAACTTCAGAGTCATTTTAAAATATTTTGCATCATGATGAACAGATAAAAATTGTTGGGAAATATCCAACACAAATAGCTCTTTCAAAAACCGTGAAAAAGCTATGGGGAACATATGTTACCATGGCAATCATTATCTATTATTTTCATAAAACAGTAATTATTAATCCCAGGAAGTTCAAAATTAATAACAATAAAGATCAAGTAAGCTTCTATTAAAATATACTAAAAAAGTTTCAAATAATTAATGGTTGCTATAGTAATTTGGCCTTACATTATAAAAATAAGCATTTTTTGTTGTTTTTCGAAGCCTTTTCCCCCCAAAAAAGAAACAGGCTTACATAACCTTTTTTACATATATGATAAAGCAAAGTCTAAACTTCATTTTAGATTTAAAAAAATTCAGATTACTTAACTTTTGATGCCCGTATCCAAGGACTCAAAGTGGGCCTATGTGCAATTTTACACAAGAGTTCCCATAGCAACGGGCTATTTCCTGAATATTTTTTTAAAATGTCTTTCGTGTAATGAAAGATCTACTTGAATACATTAATCAATTTTCATCACTTTGAATTAAAATTTAATGATCTAGTAAAAAAAGGACTCTAAATATTGTCCAAAATTGCTTTCATTTTTGCGATTTGATGTCATGTTGCCATAGCAACGAACAAAAACTTTGTCCCAATGTAAATGCTTATGTTTTATTTGCATAAAAAACTAAAAAATGTAAGTAATTTATCGTTGAATTTTGAAAAAATGCCAAAAATACTATTTTGATAGGGTACCTGTGTTGTTGCTATGTAAACATATAGATAAGACCATAAACCCCACATTATTATTACTTAACCTGAAAGAGCAATGATAGGGTACTGATAATTCATTAGTGTTTGTTTTAGATTATGCTGCATAAATTATGTATGTGACTTCAAAAACGCCCCAAAATGCATTTTTTCAATATTCAAAGTCCGTTTCCATGGCAACCGGATGTGATATTAAGAAAATTTTTAACAAATTTTTACTTTTGGGTCAGACCCAACCTTATGTACAAATTTTATCAAAATCTGAGACATGCCGTGCCATGCGTCCTTCATAAAAGTTCAAATGCTTACAGAGAATAGCTATTAAATACCCCGACGGGCGTAACGTGCAGCGTTGTCGTTGCTATGTTTACTTACTAGTATCTTATTTTGCATCCCTTATGTTTTGTGATAAAGAATATGTTTTTTGCACGATATAACATATTTGAAGTATTTCCTCTTATCGAAATTAGAATAAAGGAGACACAGACGTCACTAATAGGGATCAATATTCCAGATATAGTTTTGTCTGAGATTCTAATTCCATATGTGTAACACCCCCCCCCCCCCCTAAAAAAAACAAAAAAAGGGGGGGGGGGAGAAATTGACAACTCCATGGCCGAGAATGCAGTCCGGATCTTATGATTGGAAGTCCAAAACATTAATTATTGAGCCATTTGGTCAATAACTACAAAGCAAAGGTGACCAGTATTGTTGGTAGTATTACACAATTATAAGGTATGCTTCCGGTAATTTGCTCCAAAAAAAAATCCGTGACGTTTTATGACATATATAATCATCGAAAAAGTACCCAATAGTAATTCAGTCTCAAGGTCGAGAAGGTAAGGCAAACTTTATTAGAAAGTAATGTGTTGAGGATTCCTGTGTATGTAAAAAGAAGAGACACAAGAGGTATCGAAGGTATACAACGGGGTCATTTAAGGTCAAAGACAAGATACTTTTATTCACCGGAGGCGACCACCATTTTCTTTTTTGTCTGCTTTGTATATATGGAAACCGCGTGAAATAATTGCAGCTGATTGAATGGAAATTGGTGGGGGCTGGTATTTTGATTGCTCTTCGCAACGAGCCCCTGTGGTATCATCATGCTGTTTAGTGTCGTTATAACCGAAGTTTCACTCTTTTGAAAAAGGCAAATAGGAATGAAAAGTAGTTAAATTATGTTCTTGTAGGTTGGACGTTTCAATTAAGGTTGGTGAATGGAACTGATTCAAGTGGTCGCGTTGAGGTTAACTTCAATGACGGCGATGGCTGGGGAACAGTGTGTGACGATCACTGGGATAACAATGAAGCAAAAGTTGTGTGTCGAAGTCTTGGATATAGGTAAGTTAACAGAAAGTTTACAAGTCCCCAAACATTGAAGAAAAAATTCTTAGTATTGATCGTACTGAATGAGTGATGGGCAATTGGCTTTAACAT
Source organism: Pinctada imbricata (assembly GCA_033119305.1). Lineage (NCBI taxonomy): Eukaryota > Metazoa > Mollusca > Bivalvia > Pterioida > Pteriidae > Pinctada > Pinctada imbricata. The sequence goes on along the minus strand of VSWD01000011.1, from coordinate 14,636,465 downwards.
CTACATTAACACGAATGTTAAACGTCTTCAAATTCAATAGCATCATTTAAGAACAGATAATTTTGCAGCATGGACTAGACATGCATGTTTCGGGTACTTAACCATAATATTTATTTCACATCTTAACGTAAAAGCTCATTCACACAGATGAAGCTGAAGGGAATAAGAATAAAGTACAATGAGAATGTCGGCATTACTCTTTGTGTACTTTACGGGGCGTCAAAAAGATTAAAAAGGAAAATACCGATTGCCTTAATAGAAGAAAAATCTATTAATAGAAATTATATTCAGGAAAACCGATGAGAAAATGGGAAAAGGATAAATATATGTAAACACAGCTAAATTTGATAAACGTTTAATCGGAGATTACAAATTAACATAAGATAGAAATACAAACACTTAGATATGATAATTTTGACCCAAATGATTTGATCAGATAGAATCGATAATCATAAAATTCATGGACAAAAATATAGATTTTCACAATAAAAACCAAGTTATAGATAAAGTGTCTATTAGTTAAGCTAAATTGTTTAAAGTTTTGCAGAGTTATTTTTCATATCAAAGAATAAAATGACTGGTTATAGATACTTTTAGGCTATTCGTACATACATTCATTCACTATATCTACGATGAATGCCCGTATTATGAATGATCACTCAATCGTATGCGTTGAAAACGGTTTCATTACTAACTATTATTCCAGGAACGCATGTTTCTTCAACTACTTTGTCGCTGAAGAATTGCCACATTTCCTAACTTTCCCTTTTATTATTTGTAGATATTACACAGCATATAAAGTTGCAAAATTTGGACAAGGAACAGGAAGTATAAAAATGGACGATGTCAATTGCACAGGTTCAGAAACATCTCTAAACGAATGTGAATACAACAAACAAGCGAATTGTGGTCATAATAAAGATGCGTCGGTCGTTTGTTCAGAACTTATAGGTCAGTATCAATGCATTAATCATGGGAATAGTATATAATCGCGCACTCAATCTTGTAGTGTTCTTACTCCATTTTTGTCAAAACAGGAACATTTACAGATATGCGAAATGTCTGCAGTTGTATCCTTTTAGCTCACAAGCGTCTGCACACGTGATTATCCGGCGCCAATCGTGTGTAAATGTATGTCATAATCAATTATGACAAAACCTACTTTGTTAAAGAAAAGACCGATTTTAAAAATAAGTACACTGAAGATATTACACAAATGTTAATCTTCCTGATCGACAAGATTTTTGTAGTGCTTGGAGAAAAAGTTTTCCATCAAATTGTCGGAATTCCAATCGGAACCGATTGTGCCTCACTCCTTGTCGACATTTTTCTTTACTCGTACGAAGCTGAAAATCATTCCATCTTATTGAATTTGAAGACGTTTTACATTTGAACTACTTGGTGAGTGTCACTGCTGGTGGACCAGAAGTCCCAGAGGGCACATGTAGCCAAGTTCGATCAACTTCGGTTGATCGTCTGTCTCTTCAACGCTTTCAAAATTTTCTGGTACTAAGATTCTTGAAATTTCTAAAACGTGGGTCCTGTGGCATCATATCCCACCTATCCTGCTACATGTACATCTTTCGGTACATTTTTGACAAAATAATGTTCATCCTCTTTGGCCATATTACTTATTTAGATTGAGGATTACTGACGAGGGTTGAGTACCCGAAACGTGCATGTCTGGTCCATGCTGCAAATCTATCCGTTAATAAATGATGCTATTGAATTTGAAGACGTTAAACATTTTGTCTCTGAAGGGAACAGATACGTAGATTTTAACTTTAACTTCACTAACAGATACATGGGCGAAGTGCTGTCAATAATCCAAAGTTCACGGATTACCTCAGCAGAATCTATTCTTCGGAGCTTATAGTCAAAGAAACTACAATGACAAATAATTCAGCAACACATCTGGACATAATCTTGTTCTACGACACTGATGGTCATATGAACACCTCACTCTGAAAAACGGGACACCTTCATTTTCAAGATCACAAATTTTCATTTTCTGTGTAGCAACATCCCTTCATCGACTGCTTATGGCGTGTTCATATCTTAGTTGATACGCTATCTCAGAGAAAGTACCAAATATACAATTTTGTTCTGAGAGCTAGACGTCTTTCAGATAAGCTTCTCAGTCAGGGATACGTTTGTGACCGACTAACATCATCACTGAGGAAGTTCTACGGTCGATATGGAGAACTCGTCATGCACTATGATGTCCCACTCTCCAGAATGATTGATGATATTCTGTCTTAGACTATTTGAGCCATCCAACCACCGAATATACTTTTATCTTCAGAAATGGAAGTAGCCGGATGTGACAATTCTACCGAATGGAAGCGACATGTAAGCAGGAGATGCTGATTCTTCCTGGGTACCTGGTACTTTGTACTGTGTATATGGATATGTCATTATCCATATTTGTCATCCAAATAGACTTTTTTTTTCATTCTTACTGACTTCGCACTTCGGACTTCGCACTTGGAAGGGACTGTGTTACAAAATCAAAAATGTTGATTTTATTCAAATGAACTTAGAATAGTTTTGTAAGGAATTAATTTGTTTTTATGGTTTTTTTAAATACATATTTAAAACTCTCCAGTGTCATTGTTTCCATTATATGTCAAGAATTTACTTTTCTAAGCGCATAACATTTCTTTTATATGACCCCTAAAGTACGAAGTCCGAAGTACATCAACAAAAAGATCAAATCTGACGATTTCATCGTTAGAGCTAAACGGCTTGCAAGTGCACTACTCGTTCAGGGTATTCAGAGAATGAAAGTCAAGCACAAAAACCAAAACCAATCGAAAGGCTGACGAAGTTTGGGAAAAATACAAAAAAGAACTTCCTCACTCGGAAAGGAAATAGACGAAAGAAGGGGTTTTCGACAACATCTAGCTACAGTACCAACTGCAAAACCCCAAAACACTCACCGTAAAAACACAAAGCAGACACGCAGATAAAGAGACACAAATGGTACAAGGAATGCCATATCACAGAGAAACATCAAACACAAATCACTACACAAATAAGACCAATGGGCAATAGATGTCGACTTATGACGGCTATCTGCTACGTCAGTAACAGACGGTGTCTTTATCCTTGGTGCGCACAACCCTCCCACTTTCCCAATTACTATCTAAAGAGGTTTGGACAGGGCCTGTCATGAAGTCCTGTAGTTACAGTAAGTCAGAGTGCAATTTTAAAGACTGCGCTGGTAAAAGGCTGTAGATTGGTCCAGTACCAATGTTAAACGTCTTCAAATTGAACAGCATCATTTAAGAACACATACATTGGCAGCAAGGGCCAGACATGCACGTTTCGGGTACTAAACCCTCGTCAGTGATCCTCAAATCTAAACAATGAAATATGCCAAAAAAGTATGAATGTTACTTTGTCGAAAAAGCGCACCGAAATGCGTAGCAGGATAGATGGAATATGATGCTACAGGACCCACGTTTAAGAAATAACAAGAAATTTTGATAACAGAAATTTTAGAATGCGTTGAAGAAACGATCAACCGAAATTGATCGAACTTGGCTTCATGTGCCCTCGGGGACTCCTGGTCCACCAGCAGTGACACTCACCAAGTGGTATAAATGTTAAACGTCTTCAAAGCCAAGTGTCCGTCTGGTGACAGAATGATTATATCCACGGTATAAAAGGCGTCTGGTGATTCTAATACAATATCCTTCTTATTTTTTTTTTTGTCATTTCACCATAAAATGCAGGGTTTGAAATACCCAAAGTAATATCCTCTGTTGCTTGTTTTTGTCCGAATTTCAAAAGAAGTTGACAATATTTTTTGTAAAATTTCCAGAAAGTGTTTACTAGTTTTTGAAAGCAAAAACCTTGACCTAAAGGTTTATTGGTAATTTTTAAAATTTCCATGAAAAATGAAAATCCACAACATCAGTACATGCTCTAGCTAGCACACCGGATGAGCTGTGAAATGTAGATAAAATAGGACGGTAATAGGACAATTAGCACAAACGGAAGAAGACAATGATACATATACAAGCTCCACGGAAACATGACTGTATTTGTACGTGTTCAACCAAAGTTATATTATCATGAACATCTAAACATAGACAGTCATTATTTATATCTTACTTTGCACAAAATATCAGACGTTCCATTTAGCATGTAACTATTGTATATTACGTCAAATGTTAAACATCTTAGAATTCAATAGCATCATTTAAGAGCAGATACAATTTCAGCATGGACCAGACATTCACGTCTTGGGTACTTAACCCTCGTCAGTGATCCTCTATCTAAACAATGTAATATTGCCAAAGAGTATAAAAATCATTATGTACAAAAATTTACTGAAAGATGTAGCAAGATGGGTGGGATATGATGCTACATGACCCACGTTTTAGAATTTCAAGAAATTTTGATAACAGAAATTTTCGAATGCGACGAAGAGACAGACGATCAACCAAAATTGATCGAACTTGGCTCCATGTGCCCTCGGGGACTCTTGGTCCACCAGCAGTGACACTCATCAGGTGGTTCAAATGTTAAACGTCAGTGATCCTCAATCTAAACAATGTAATATTGCAAAATAGTGCAAAAAATTACCGAAAGACGTAGCAGGATGGGCGGGGTATGATGCTACAGGACCCGCGTTGTAGAAATTTCAAGAAATTTTGATAACATTTTTGAATGCTTTGAAGAGACAGATGATCAGCAGTATCTGCACGTTGGTAAATTCTCCTAACTGTCAAAACTAGCATGTGACGTCATAAAAGGCAAACAGAACCCTAAGATATAAATCCATTTGTTAACAGGAGATTTTTATATAATAGAAATGTACGTTTATTTGTATCCCAACATTACATAAAAGTAACGACCACACGAAATCTGTTAAATAAAAGGTATCAATATTAAATGGAGTTTTTTTAATGAAATGTTCGTCAAAGAAAGGGGGATCTCCAACCAGACTCGGTAGCAGTACCCACAGCAAAGCACCAAAGCACCTGATAAAAACACAGAGTAGACAAGCACAAGAAGAGACGTAAGAGAGACAAAGGACATGGAAACAAGAAACACAAAAATCTACAAATAAACCATTGAGACCTGGACTCCGAGTTTTACATTGGCATCTAGAAGTGTAAGCAATGTTGCCTGAATCTAGAACAAATCCTCGCCCTTTTGTCCGTTGCACCAGAAAGTTGACAGGCGAATTACTATAGCCTATCCAATATGTAAAAAAAGACATTAATTAAAGATCAAAATAACTAATTTGCATAATTGTTATGGGGGAAGGCCTTATGGTTACACAATGGGAAAGATGTCAAGGTATAAAGAATGAGTCTAGCTCTCGTAGTTAGTTTCAGCGAGACATGCATTCGAAATTTATTGGATTGATCCACCATTTTCTGAATAGTGAACGTGGTTATCTTCACCCTTTTGTGCTCTTTATATTATTTGTTCTTGAAAATAACATTGCATTCCTCTTTTGGGATCCGTTCCTTTTCGTCTGAGTAGGGTGTATGCTACTGTATGTACGTATTGTCAGATCAGTCGAATCTTAAACTCAAACTTAGTCGGACCGGTAACCTGAGCTGAGAGCTCTTCCTATATTAGATGCGGATCCCCGGCCGGAAGTCTCACTGCCCGTTAAGAGTTATGTGCTCTTTACGTTAAATATATGATAATTCTGTCTATATTTTTCAAACTTGGATACCGTGACCTGTTTTTTTTTTCTTTTAAATCGGTCTTTTATTTCGGAGTTATTGTTTGATATATGTGTGATGGCAAATATGGATAATGACATTATCCCTGTATACAGCACAAAATCGATAATTTAGAAAATCAGAAACCGAAGTCATACAAAACCAGGATAAAACAGAAACCAAAGCAAACAAACGAAAACCTCCACCACATGAAAAGAAGCGAACTCCCGATATGGGAGTGAGACCAGGTGCCCAGGAAGAGTCAGCATCTCCTGCTTGCATGCAACACCCGCCTCTTCAATTCGGTAGAACTGCCACATCCGGTTACTTCCATTTCGGAAGACGTAGAGTACAATCTTTGGTTGGATGGTTCAAATTGTCTATGACAGAATATCAACCACTATTCTGGAGAATGGAACATCATAGTGTATGAAGAGTTCCCCATATCGACCGTAGAACTTCCTCAGTGACGATGTTAGTCGGTCACAAACATATCCCTGACTGAGAAGCTTATCTTAAATACGCCTAGATCTCAGAACAAAATCCGTATATTTGGTACTTTCTCTGGCATAACGTATCAACGGGCTATGAACACGCCATAAGCAGGCGATGAAGGGATGTTGCTACTCAGAAAAGGAAAGTTTGTAGTGCTGAAATTGAAGTCGCCACGTTTGTCATAGAGTGAGGTGTTCATGTGACCATCAGTGTCGTAGGACAACATTATGTCCAAATAGGATGCTTAATTATTTGTCTCTGTAGTTTCTTTGGCTTGAGGCTCCAAAGGATAGATACTGCTTAAGTAATCCGCGAATTTTGGAATATTGATGGACAACACATCGTCTATGTATCTGTAAGTGAAGTTGAAGTCAGAAACTAAGTATCTTTTCCCTTCAGAGACCAAAGATTGAATGAATTCTGCTTCGTACGAGTAAAGGAAAATGTCGGCACGGAGTGGGGCACAATTGGTCCCCATTGGAATTCCGACAATTTGCTGGAAGACCTTTCCTCCAAATACCATAAAAATGTTGTCGATCAGAAAATTTAACATCTGAGTAATATCTGTTTCAACGTACATGTACTTATTTTCAGAATCGGACTTTTCTTTGCAAAGTATGTTTTGTCATGGTTAACAACAATAAATTTGTATTTGCGATTGGCGTTCTAACTTGTAAACGCATTTATTTACTTATAATTGCGAGTCTTTCTTTCAATTTAGAATGTGGAAACGTAGTGTAAAGTGTCGAAAAATCAAAGGCTTTGATCGAATGGACTCTACTAAAATGAGTGGATTTCAGATGTTCCTTCGAATTCTTTAAAACCCACATCTGGTTGATATCACTGCGAGAATATACTGTCGAATAATATTTTTGAAGTCCAGATTTGATTTCAGATAAAACTTTGGTGAGTATGATCGATACAGATTTGGTAGAACATTTTGAGGAACCAGCGATGAAACGTTGTGTGTACGGATTCTAATGCATTTTAGGTATGCAGTATAATATCTTAATTGTAAGATTCGACGTCAAAGAAAGCAAGAGCTGATGTGTAGTTATCTATTATTTCAGAGGCAGAAAGGTTTTTTGGGTGTTAGTGGGATTTCCAGGTGTCGAATTTAAACCCAACTCTTTAACTAGACTGTCGAAATTGTGCTTTTTGCGAGTGGGATTTTTTTCTGTGACAGTTTTGTGATTCAAAATTTGACCAAGATTCAATTTATCAATACCTTTCATTAACATCGACGGCGGGTGCGGCTAGCCAACAGGGGATGCTTACTCCTTCCGGGCACCTGGTCCCACCTCTAGCTTGCTAGGGGTCCGTCGATGTTTAATTTTGTGCTCTATTGTGAGCTGTTGAGATTATCGTCAGGATCTTCTTTAACTCATTTGTGTCACACTTTTGCCCTTTGCCGTGTGGAGCTCGTAAAAAAGTTCCCCGCAAGGGGTTTGACAGTAAGTGTTTTGAATATACTTCCCTGACATTGTCGCCATAGCACTTTCTATATAGACATAGCGTCAGACAGTGCATGAATTATATATATTTTCATTTCCATGCTTCATTAACATCGACGGCGGGTGCGGCTAGCCAACAGGGGATGCTTACTCCTCCTGGGCACCTGGTCCCACCTCTAGCTTGCTAGGGGTCCGTCGATGTTTAATTTTGTGCTCTATTGTGAGTGCTGTTGAGATTATCGTCAGGATCTTCTTTAACTCATTTGTGTCACACTTATGCCCTTTGCCGTGTTGAGCTCGTACAAAAGTTCCCCGCGAGGGGTTTGACAGTTAGTGTTTTTAATATACTTCCCTGACATTGTCGCCATAGCACTTTCTATATAGACATAGCGTCAGACAGTGCATGAATTTTATATATTTTCATTTCCATGCTTGATTAACATCGACGGCGGGTGCGGCTAGCCAACAGGGGATGCTTACTCCTCCCGGGCACCTGGTCCCACCTCTAGCTTGCTAGGGGTCCGTCGATGTTTGATTTTGTGCTCTATTGTGAGTGCTGTTGAGATTATCGTCAGGATCTTCTTTAACTCATTTGTGTCATACTTATGCCCTTTGTCGTGTGGAGCTCGTAAAAAAGTTCCCCGCGAGGGGTTTGACAGTAAGTGTTTTGAATATACTTCCCTGACATTGTCGCCATAGCACTTTCTATATAGACATAGCGTCAGACAGTGCATGAATTTTATATATTTTCATTTCCATGCTTCATTAACATCGACGGCGGGTGCGGCTAGCCAACAGGGGATGCTTACTCCTCCCGGGCACCTGGTCCCACCTCTAGCTTGCTAGGGGTCCGTCGATGTTTAATTTTGTGCTCTATTGTGAGTGCTGTTGAGATTATCGTCAGGATCTTCTTTAACTCCTTTGTTTGCAAATCTTACTTTAATGAAAGGACGGTTTGTTTTTTCTCTGATTTATCTTATCTAACTGCTTGAAATAAGATGAGATGGGTCCTGCCTGAAATTCCGTCATAGGTACTTTTCTACAACACACTCTATTTTTTTTCTGATTGGATAGGGATATGGAAAAATACAGAGCAGACAAGCACAGAAAGAGACGCATAACGGACAGAACACCAACGCACAACACAGAAACATCAAACACAAAGAAATACACATTAACCAACGTGACCAATGGACAACCGGTGCCGACCAAAGAAGGCCATCTGCTACGAAAATAGCAAAAGGTGTGGTTATCCTGGATTACGTGCGCACAACCCTCCCACTTTTCCGATTTCCCAGAGGTCTCGAAGGTAGACAATTGTCGCGTAAAACAGCCTCCTCACTGTCAGATAACCACACACAAACAAGACCGCAAAACGCAGAGGCCCAAGGAACGCATATCAATATGTTAATGGAAATGAATAAAAAAGAAATGAATAAATAATGTTCGTACGTAATACAATTCGTGCTCTGCCGACTGTAGCGAGCTCATGTATGATATCACCCGATGAGTCCGACTGACATTCAGAAAGGACGGGTGGTCTTCTCTAAAGAGGTTTGGACAGGGCCCGTCATGGATTCCCGTCGTCATAGTCAGTCAGAGTGCAAATCTTAAGAATGCGCTCGTTTCTCAAACGCATTTGAAAATTTCTGTTTACAAAAATTTATCAAATTTCCAAAACCTAGGTCCTGAAGCATCATATCCCAGCTATCTTGCTACGTCTTTCGGTATATTAAGGCCATAATTTTCACCGATTTTGGCCATATTACATTGTTCAGATTGAGGATCACTGACGAGGGTTAGATACACGAAACATGCATGTCTGGTCCATGCTGTAAATTTATCTGCTCTAAAATGATGCTAATGAATTTGAAGACGTTAAACATTTGTACCACTTGATGAGTGTCACTGCTGGTGGACCAGGAGTCCCCGAGGTCACGTGTAGCCAAGTACGATCAATTTCGGTTGGTCGTTTCTTCAAACGCATTTCTGTTCACAAAAATTTATCAAAGTTCCAAAACCTGGGTCCTGTAGCATAATATCCCAGCCATCTTGCTACGTCTTTCGGTATATTTAGGCCATAATTTTCACCGATTTGGCCATATTACATTAGACTGAGGATCACTGACGAGGGTCAGTCTGGTCCATGCTGTAAATTTATCTGCTTTAAAATGATGCTAATGAATTGAAGACGTTAAACACTGGTACAAGACTGTTTATTGTTCAAGTACCAAGCCTGGTGTCCGTCTGGTGACATTAGGATCATATTCACGGTATAAAAGGCGTTTGATGATTGTGACGCATTTTTGATGGTTATGTTGTCTATATTTGATCCTTCTTAATATTGTATTTAATATGTTACCATGAAATGCAGGTTGTGAATTATCCAAAGTAATAAAGTAACCTGTTGCTTTTATCGGTCCGAATTTCAAAAGAATTTGACAATAATTTCTGTAAAATTGTCAGAAAGTCTTTACTAGTTTGTGAAAGCGAAAACCTTGACCTTGCAACAGCCCTTAGGTCGATCCGACACTTTCTGAATACTTAACGTAGTTGTTTATTTCTTCCTTGTTCTTTTTTATACATGTATAATAAATAGATCAGGAGACGCTGACACCCCACGGGCAACTGGTCTCACTTCGGAGTGTTGTTCATTCCGGGGTTCGCAGCCGTTCCGATGGGAATTCTCACGATTTGGCCTTGCCTTCTCGAATTTGAGACTGCATGAGTAACGGTGAGGTACTTCTTTGATGTTTATTTACAGTCAAATTAAGACTTGCTGATGGTGGAGCAAATTTCCTAGGCCGAGTTGAGGTAAACCTTGATGATGGAACGGGATGGGGAACAGTTTGTGATGACGACTGGGACTCAAATGATGCTAAAGTTGTTTGTCGAAGTCTTGGATTGCCATACAGGTAACCAGAAATATCAAGAAAATATTATTACTTATTTTCTGTAAGGACCAAAAAAGATTTCCATAGGACCGTGTCACGTGTCACATATTTTAATTTTTTTTGGGTAAAGGACATAGGTATGAATCACTAAGATGAAAATTGGCTTCATTTTTGCAATTTAAGTTTCCAATGCCATGGTACCCATTTTCTGATTTTTTTTCAGAATTTCGAAAACAAAGCATTTTCAAAAGACTCTCTTCCATGGAAACGGATATAATAGTGAACTGTGAATTTCTGTTTTAAATTATTGTATCCTCTTATGTGTGAATATGTAAAAAGAAATGCGCTCCATGAATCTATACTTTTCATATAAATGGTCTAGGAGAGCTCAGAAAGGGGTACTTTTTTACTTGAAAAGTGCCAATTTTTTCCTGATAATGGTTACTTTGGCAATATTTCGATCTACATTATTATACATGGAGTATATTTTTGCTCCGTTTCTTATTGTTTTGAATTAACCATGTAAGAAAAACTTAATAAGTGTTTCATTAATAGACATTTTAATAAGAATTGACCTTGAAATCAGTTCAGTACCATTCGACCTTGTGTCATGGTCATTGTTTTGTATCTGACCCAATTTTACAAAAATAATGTGATTATTATGAAAATAATTAAGACATATTTCAGAAATCAGATGATATCATATCAAATTTGTCTTATACACTATAAAATTTGAGATGCCTCTTATACATAGGGATCAGTTGCATAGAAACTTTGTATTTCTGAAATACTCAATCCTATGCATACATTTCAAGGGAAAATGTGTAAAATATACCAATTTCTTAATTTTTTATCCTTTCTTTTCTATTGGAAAATTGACAGTCATGTAAATTTAACGTTTTTCTCTTCTTCTAAGTTTATCATTTATAAACATTTACCCCATTCATCATTACCATAAAAATTGACACTAAGAAATTTTAAAAATTGCATATTTCAGTGAAATTTTAGCATCGAAAATTGAAATGTCCTTGACCTTTAAATCAATGACCATGAAAAAAGTTAAGGTTATACGAAAAAAAAAGGAAAGTATCTTTGCTGCCAATTTATAGAAATTCACTATGGTACATCTTAGCGTAATCAAATACAGACCCCCTACAAAAGAGTATTATTATGGTTGGGGTTTCACATCAAAAGTTGCCATAGCAACCATCTTTAATGACAAATTTGAGGAGAATGGTTAATTTCCTCATCGAATTTTCTTCCTAATTTTGTTAATCAGATGATATATTTATTTCATTTCAACAAAACAAAAGCATGCCTTCAGAGTTATTTGTGATCAAAAATTTTCAAAGTTGCACTAAAAAGGGCGAAAAATTTGCCTTGATCTTATGTCTGTTTTTGACTGTTTTTTTTTTTATTTGCTGTTGTAGGTGTTATAAAAGAATTAACTTTAAAATCAATAGATTTTCTTAGAATAAAAGTTTAAATAGTCACATATGTCTAAGTTGTTACGCTATTTATGTGGTTAATATGGCAACACATTGTCATAAAGATATTTTGACCTTCCCTTGTGGATATTATGATTCTATGATTTTTATATTTTTCTGTAATTTCTAGTTTTTATCTTTTCTGATATACATTTTCCATGTTTTCTGTAAATTCTCATTCAAATTTTCTTGACTTATTTCATAGTAAAACCTTGTTTATTTTCATGACCTCTTTAGATCTATTTATTTTTTGTAAGTCAAAAAGCTAACTAAAACTTATTTATAGCAGGAAATATCACCTTTAGTAAGACTAGGCTATTCACTATACTTTTCTGATCAATTGTTATTTACGTAAGGCAATTTGAATTTTCTTTCATCTCGTATTAACTCTATGTCAAAGGATTAACTTTCTATAGCCTGACCACGCTATCTTGTCTTTTGTTTGAGCCTCCAGTCCACTGCCCGACAAACAAATTGGGTAATTACATTGTCCAAGACCTCACTCGGGTTAGAGGCCCCATTAAGGTTATTTACTCTAAATTACGCTATACTGTGTGTTTATAATTTACTTAATTATCCTCTGGTATACCCCTACCCTGACCAAGTCGCGTCCCTCTGGAGTTTCTAACGCGCACTTTTAGTTAGAGACTTGCAGAATAAAGACGTAAATTGACAACGCTCTTGGTCTATATTTTCAGGTAGGAAGCGTACTTTACATTGTAATTTACTTATTTTCATAATATTTTATATCTTTATTCAGAACATTAATTAATATGTATTTATGAGACATTATACATCGTTAGTTAACAAATATGTAAAAGTCACATTTCAAGAAAGCTTTGTACTGAATCATCACCATTTGTGAAATACCTTAATTATTCTAAGTTTAGTATATTTATTGAATTACTTTATTATTTTCCTTGTTGTACACTTTATATTTGACATTTATGTTAGACATTTGGAAAATTAATTATCTTAAGTTATAGCGTTCAATTTATGTCTATTTTTGGCATTCCGGAAATGACTTGATCACGTGATTGGTTTTAAGGCTTACAATTTGTTTACACTTCCGGTCTGTCTTCAAAATGAAAGTTCGAAGAAAATTTAAGAAGAAAAACACTTTTCTATTCCAAATTAACGTTTTAAATATAATGTAAGTTAGATGATTTATTTCTTTAATATCTCTGAATTATAGTTGTGCTCTGCTTTTGAAATCAGCGATGTTTTAATCTGTGATTTTGTTGTCAAGACATTCTACTACACTTTAGGCCACATGTCTTTCTGTGCTAAGTTAATAATTTTTCTACTTAATTGTTTTCAAATTAGGTACAGTTAACCTGCATTCACTTATGTAGTTGTATTAAGATATTTATCGTTCAGTTTAACCATTTTATTACATTATTTACTGATCTTAGTTGCTCAGTACACTTTTTATTATAAACTAAAAATTCATTTGGTCTGGTCCTGCAACATAAATGTACTTTCTCACAGTTAAGCTAGCTCTACATTCTAGTTAATTTTCCCCATCTTTTATAAGTTTTTGTAGACATTATGTTGAGTTAATTTTCCCCAATATTTAGCACAATTAATGTTAAGACCATTATTTTCAAATTATATGTGAACTTTAAATTATGAGGTTTTAATAATTCAACAAAATACGCGTCACTTGTTGTTTTCATTTGTAACCTTATATTTTAATTGTTATCACTCAAGTAATCACTTTTATACATTCTTTTATTTGAAAAGTCTTACATTCCATTAACTGTCTTTCATGATGTCTTATTTGTCTTGTATACTGTCTCACGTGTCTTTAATGTCTTATATTGTTTTATATTGTTACTGAGTATGCTTGTGTTCATTTCTTATGATTAGGCACTTTTAGTTAGAGACTTGCAGAATAAAGACGTAAATTGACAACGCTCTTGGTCTATATTTTCAGAAACCATAGAAAAAGGAGAAAAGAAATCTGTAACCAAAAACTCTGTTTACAACTTGGTGGAGAATCCAAATCCCCAGATGCAGACCAGACCAATAAATTATAATTTAAGATCATCGGAAAATAGAAACCAGCAACAGCAGGTGAATGCAGTGGAACAACAGGCCTCACCATTAAATGTTGAAATACCAAGTATTGTTATTCATGAGCCAGAATCAGAAGGAACTGTTGAGGTGATCGAATCAGGGACTCCAGGTACCTCAGAAATAGAAAGTGCAGCTGAAACACAAAGTGCACCAGTAACTCAAAATACATCAGAAGCAGAAAGTGCAGCAGAAAGACAAAGTGCACCAGTAACTGAAAATACATCAGAAGTAGAAAGTGCAGCAGAAAGACAAAGTGCACCAGTAACTCAAAATACATCAGAAGCAGAAAGTGCAGCAGAAAGACAAAGTGCACCAGTAACTGAAAATACATCAGAAGTAGAAAGTGCAGCAGAAAGACAAAGTGCACCAGTAACTCAAAATACATCAGAAGTAGAAAGTGCAGCAGAAACACGAAGTGCACCTGTGACTCAGGGTGCATCAGGAACACTAAGTGAATTAGATTTAGAAGTACTGAACATTACTCCTCACTCTACAATGTCAGGCGTACCATTAAGAAAATTTGATGGTTCGGAATCTGTCCATACGTGGTGGAACCATTTCGAGAACTGGACCAAACTGCACAACTACAATGAAGTAAAAGCACTTGAAACAGCAGGGTGCATTTTGGAAGGAAACGCAGCTACTCTTTGGAGTAACTTAAGTAATCAGCAAAGAGGATCTCTTGCACAATTTAAGGATGCATTACTGGAGAGATTTGCTCCCAAAGAAGTAAACTATACACTGTTTAGCATGAAACAAAACCAAGGGGAGACAATTGAAACCTACCTAGCAAGGGCTGAAAAACATGCTATTGGACACACCCTATCGGAGGGATACAAAGTGCAATTCACACTTAACGGTATGATCAATGGTGCACTGAAAAGTAAAATAGTTTCCAAGGAACCTAACAATTTCCAGCAGTTAAGACATGCTCTTTCTGTAGCAAAAGCAGAATTGGCTTGCCAGGTAGCTGACAATATTGAGGGCTTGAACTTATTAACGATTGCTTCCCAATTACAAGAAACATTGAAGGAAACATTAAAAGGAAGTGTCAAGGAAGAGATCAGTGCAGTGATGACAAACTCTGGTGCCCAGTTTCAGGGATTGGGACACAAAAAAGGACACTATAAGAACAATAGGTTTGAGCATCAAACCACGCAGCCCACCATGCAATTCGCAACAGGTATGCAGCCCGTGATGCAGCCCACAATGCAGCCCGCAATGCAGTCCACACTGCAGCCCGCAATGCAGTCCGCGATGCAGCCCGCAATGCAGTCCACAATGCAGCCCGCCATGCAGTCCACAATGCAGCCCGCCATGCAGCCCATGAATGTTATGTCTCAAGGTGCAAGATCACAGAACTCAGTGTGTCATAATTGTGGTAGGTCATGTAATAGATATAGATGCCCTGCTTTCAATAAGTTTTGTAATCATTGTGGATGTAAAGGTCATTATGAAGTAGCATGTTTACAAAAACAACTTGCCATTCAAGCACAACAACAAGCTTTATTAAATCAATTGTTACAAAACAATCAACAGCAACAGTACAGTGGCACGCAGCCTCAAAACACATCACAATAGGGACACGCGCCTGTCCTTTTGAAGGATAGGCACACTTCTCTTGAAACTAACAACGATTCAACTTCTTTAACTAATCTTCACAATATGCATGAGTCAGATAACACGAAAATTAGTATAAATCCTACTCTTTCTTGCATGAAATCTAGTGAATCTTGTCCTGGTAGTCAGTCTACTCAGTATGTAAGTTTGGTCATGCCTACAGTGAAGAACATGGTTATAGCTGACGTCTATGGTAAGCCCATACGAGCATTAGTTGACACGGGTGCTAGTCTCTCGTGTATAGCTGCATCTCTCTTGACCAAATTAGGCATTAACAGAGAAATGTTACAGTCAACTGATACACAGGAAGCTTTCGCTGTTGGTGGTGAGAGACACTGCTGTCTAGGTGTGCTATCCTTGCCTATATCTCTCAATGGCATGATTTTCCCTTTTGATTTCAAAGTTTTTGAAAATTTCTGTCAACCTCTCATTCTAGGGATGGATTTCCTTACTTCATATGATGCTGTTTTTGACATTTCAAAAGGTACACTCAAATTACAAGATCCTGATTCTCAAAATATCATGTCACTTGATATAAACTCAGGGATTGTTAGTGTTTCACAGTCTGTCACAGTACAACCACAATCTGTCATGTCTATCGAAGTCTTCATTTCAAATCTTCTCTGTGACACTCATGTTTTGCTTGAACCCTCACAAGACTTACCTAATATGGGGCTTGCTGGAGCCAAATGTTTGGTTGACACTATAAGCAATGATACACATTACATGCAGGTAATTAACCCTTCTGACCATCCAATTTTTCTTCCAAAGGGTACATGTAAAGCATCAGCTTGTGCTGTCAGTCCTGATACTGTCTGTTTCTTAGACACACACACAACCACACATGTGCAGTCTCAAATCAAGGATCAGGATCATACTATTGACTTTGATCTCACTGATTCTGATTTAACAAAGGAACAGAAGGCTATACTAATCACATTCCTAAACAAACATAGGTCAGTCTTTGCCACTGAGCTTTCAGAGCTTGGTAAGTGTAACCTTCAACCCCATACAATAGAAACGGGTGAAAGTCTACCAATCCGACAGAGATTTTATCGTCAGTCACCAGAGGTTAAAGCCGAGATGGAAAAACAGATTGACGAGATGTTAGCAGCAGATATTATCGAGGAATCTACATCAATGTGGCAAAGTCCCGTTGTCATGGTCAAGAAGAAAAATGGCCAGCTTCGATT
This sequence comes from Pinctada imbricata, assembly GCA_033119305.1. Classification (NCBI taxonomy): domain Eukaryota; kingdom Metazoa; phylum Mollusca; class Bivalvia; order Pterioida; family Pteriidae; genus Pinctada; species Pinctada imbricata. The sequence goes on along the minus strand of VSWD01000011.1, from coordinate 14,619,547 downwards.
TGCTGTTGACTATCGGAAGTTGAACTCTGTTACTAAACAGCAAAGTTTTCCCCTGCCTCGTCTTGAAGATGTGTTTGACACTGTGGGTGTTTCAAAGGCTAAGATATTTTCAACATTAGATTTAGCATCAGGCTTTTGGCAGATCCCAATGGATCAAGAAACAGCACATAAATCAGCCTTTGTAACTCCTACTGGCGTCTTTCAGTGGAAAAGGATGCCTTTTGGTTTGGTAAATGCGCCAGCTAGTTTTCAAGCTTTAATGACTCAGGTTCTCAAAGGGTTGAATTGGAAGTTTTGTCTGGTGTATGTTGATGATATTTTAGTTATGTCGAACTCTTTTGAGGAACACATTCAGCATCTTCAACAAATCTTTGAGCGTCTGTCATTTGCAGGTCTGACATTAAAACCCACAAAATGCTCCTTTGCTCTGAAACAGGTTCAATACTTAGGTCATGTCATTACAAAGGATGGTATTCAGGTTGATGTCTCGAAAACAGAAGCAGTGAAAGCCTTTCCTACACCTAAGTGCACGAAAGATGTAAGGTCATTTCTTGGTCTCTGTAATTATTACAGAAAATTCATACGGAATTTCAGTACTATTGCAGCCCCACTCACTGCTCTGTTTCGAAAGGACAACAAGTTTGTATGGACTGATGAATGTCAGACGGCTTTCGATCAGTTGAAACTTGCTTTGACTTCCCCACCTATCCTAGCCTACCCTGACAATTCTAAGGCTTTCTATCTGACCACTGATGCTTCAGGCTCTGCTATTGGTTTCATATTGGGACAACATGATGATTCTGGTAAAGAACGTGTCATTGCATATGGTGGCAGATCTCTTAATCAGTTTGAAAGAAACTATTCTACCACTGAAAGGGAATGTCTTGCTGTTATAGAGGGTATAAAGACATATCATGTCTACTTGTCTGGCAAACCTTTCATTGTTGTAACTGATCATTCTGCACTCAAATGGCTTCAAAAAGTGAAGCAAGACACAGGTCGCCTTGCAAGATGGTCTATTCTTTTACAAGGGTACAGCTTTGAAATTGTTCACAGAAAAGGTAGTAATAACCAAGTTGCAGATGCACTGTCAAGGAGGTCATATCCAGAACAACGAAATGACGGTACAGAACCAGAGGATGTTATTCCATGTTCCAGGATAGCAGTCATAACGACGCAAGAAGAAGAACATAATCAAGTCACCTTCTTGTACACCAATGATGTCTCTGATGTTCAGTATAATACACATCAAATTTGTTCTTTGGAAACTAGTGATTCCATAGGAAAACTACAGAGTGAATGTCCTGATTTACAAGTTATGTATCAGTACTTTATGGATGGTACTACCCCAAAATCGAAGGTAGAGAGAGACAATCTTATATCAGAGAGTAAATTCTTTGTTTTCTTAGACAACACTCTTTATCACTTTCACTGTCCTCGAATTAAAGGAGTCTTCCAAAGTCAACCTATCATCAAACAGTTGGCAGTTCCACAGTGCTTGAGGAAGGATGTCCTACGCTCATACCATGACAGTTTGGCAGGAGGTGCACACTTAGGACTTGACAGGACTTACAAGGCTATACAACTGAAGTATTTCTGGAAAGGAATGTACCAAAATGTAGCGGACTACATTCGATCATGCAATGCTTGTCAACTTGCCAAGAAAACAACCAAACCAGCCCGAGCTCCCTTAGTCAATATGCCAATAGAGGATGACACCTTTTCCCGCCTCCATATGGATATACTGGGTCCCCTTACCACATCTGATGAAGGATATAAGTACATATTATTGGTTGTAGATTCCTTCAGCAAATATCCAGAAGCCTTCCCACTTAAAACACAGGAATCTAAGGAAATTGCCCAAGTTCTCTTCTCTCAAATATTTGCAAGATATGGTGCACCTCGAGTAATTGTGAGTGACAGAGGTCAAAATTTTCTCAGTAAGCTCGTCACTGCTGTGTGTGAAATCTTTCAAGTTACCAGACACTACACTAGTGCTTACCATCCGCAAACTAATTCAGCATGCGAACGCATGAATAGCACTATTGCGCAAGGACTTCGCACTTACATCAACACAGAACAGACGAACTGGCCAAAACTATTACCAGGTATCATGATGGCACTCAGAATGAGCCCGTCCACACAGTCATCAGGAATGTCACCCTATCATCTTGTCTTTGGAAAGGAAATGAACTTACCATTTGACACTTCATTGATCCCAAAAGAAGGACTAAATAAGGATGCCAAAGAACATGTAAGTGAACTGATGTCTCATCTAAAGGTAGTGAAAGAAATTGCAAAGAAAAACATCCAGAAAGCACAGACAAAGCAAAAGCAGCAGTATGACAAGAAGGCGAAAACACCAAACTTCTGTGTTGGACAATCGGTGCTTCTACATACAAATAGAGTAGCAAAAGGCCTATCACCCAAACTCAGCAACCCATGGGATGGTCCCCTTTACATCGGTGCAACAGGTCCAAACAACACTTACAAGATAATCAGAAGTTCCACCAACAAGACCATGAAATCTTTTGTGCATGCCAACAGACTCAAGGCTTACAACCTTCCAGACTCGCATACAAGTCCATCTCCAAGAAATCAAAGTACTTCTTCCATTGACCCACAAAATTTCAGAAATGGTGGACAACCACAGCAAAGTCAGCGAAATGAAGATGAAAATAGCCAGACTCAAGCAAGCCAGCCTACCAGTAGTACACATACACCCGATAGGATGACACAAACAAGTACAATGGATAACCAGTCCCAAGGTGAGAATACTGCCACAAGTCCAACACAGTCCAGTTCTTCGCAGCCTGCAAGTCAAACTCAAGAAAACAGTGACACAACATACAATGTGGATAAACTTATTCGGTATAAGTACAACAAGGGAAAGAAACTTTTTCTAGTGAAATGGCAAGGATACAGTAAGAGAACATGGGAACCAGCTGATAACCTTCCCCAAGATATGGTTCGTCGCTACTATATTACCAGAACACAAAGAGGAACAGTCAAACGGAAACAAAAGAAACTTAGTTGTTTTAAGAGTCAGGATTAGAGTTGCTATTCTAGGTCCCACCCTGTAACCTTCTTTACACCATTCTTATTCTTCTTTCTTTGCTCCCTTGAGCCACTCATTATGGATCATTGTTAATATTTTGTCACTTTATTGCATTTGGTACCTGTAATAAATATAAATATTAACAGTCATGCATGACATCATTATATCTATATCTCCTCTTTCTTCCATAGGTTTCCTGGGACTCTTCTATGCGATTCTCGTCTTAAGTCTTATGTCAGCTCAATTTGGTGTTTCTACTGGTGAGACAACTCCAACACAGAGATTGAATTACGGTATTATATTCGAACCATCTGGTGAACTCTATCTTGGACAGGAATATTGGTTGCATACTTTTGAGATTCAGTTGCCAAGGAAACTCTATTTGCCAGGTTCCCTACAGTGTAACGCGCCTATCTGTAAGTACAGTGGACACATCATCAAAACCTTAAATGCCTTAAAGACCGAGACTATGGCAACTTTAAATTCAACAGTTCATCAAATACATACCTTAGTTCCAAATTCTCAACTGAAAGTAAAGAACCAACTTGTTACTTTCTCCAGATCCAAGCGTGGGTTGTTTGATTTTATTGGAAAGATATCAAAATCTTTATTTGGAACTGCGACTTCAGATGATATCAACACTATGAAACGTCACATGCAAGTTCTAAACAGGAACAATGCGAAAGTTGTCAAAGCTATGGCTCAACAAGAGAAACATTTGTCTTCATTTATATCTACTGTGAATGATCGTTTTGACAATATGATGGACGCTGTCAATCAAAATCATAGAGAGTCTGTAGCTCTATCTGAATTAGTTCACACTTCTATAGATGCTTTGGAACATGAATTTGCCATTTTAGAAGTGCTTATTATGAAACAAACAAATGCAACTACTCACATGAAAACTGCTCTGGATCATATACAACAGAGTATACATGAGTTGATAAAAGGGAAACTTTCACCATTTTTGATTACACCACATGATATTCAGTCTTCCTTGAATCAGGTTCAAACTATTATTGACAAGAAATATCCTCAGTTTTATATTATTCACAAGGATCCACTTTATTATTTTTCATTTGGTGATTTTCTATATACTCGTTTACATTCCAAGTTGTATTTGACCTTGAAAATACCAATCTCTCCATTTAAACAACCTCTACTTTTGTTTAATGTGTATTCGTTTCCAGTGCCTGTGAATGCATCATCATCCCATGCAACACAGTTGTTGAACACACCAACATATATCGCACACACACAAGACAATCAGCATTTCACAAATGTTACTAGTGTTCAGCTTGCAAAATGTAAAGGTTCAGATCCAAAATTTTGCTCATTTCATTTGGCTCTTTCCTCCACAGCATCACATACTTGTATCTCAGCAGTGTTCTACAATCATAAGGATGCAGTCCACAGTTTGTGTGACTTTCGTTTCATTCACAATGCAATCAAGCCTACTTTTATTGAATTGTCAACAAGAAACACACTTATTTACAAAACAGACATGATTGCATTAGAATGTCCTAGTGGTCAGAGGATGGTGAAGGGATGTTCTTTCTGTGTTATGAAAATCCCATGTCTGTGTTCTATGTCTTATGGTAACCTCTATCTCCCACCAAAGATTGGTTCATGTTCGAATGATTCAGACTCTATTACAGTACTTCATCCAGTGAATTTAGTTCTCTTGCAAGAGTTCTTTGATCATGACAAACATGCAACAATATTTGGTGATACAACTTTTAGAAACTTTCAACATATTAGGATTCCGTCTTTTAACATCTTTAGCCACCCTTTCTCGAAGTATCTGGCAGCAGATCAACAGCATCACCTCAGCTTGAAAAAGATGGCTAAATTGGCCAAGAAGGATGCAACTGTGTTCAGTTCTATGGCTGATTCAATGATTGCTGGTCAGATTGACTTTACCGTGAACTCTTTCCCTGATACTGACGGTGTTATTGCTTTAACGGCATGTTCATTAGTTTTTCTATGCATAATCTATTGTGTTTGGTCTTATCTTAGATTAAGAAAACTAACAGCCATTATTGCCATTTCTCACCTTCCTAACCCTACTCATGCTTTTCCCACCCCTCACCCTGACTTATCATTGCACTATAATACTGACTCACCCTATAATACTCAAACTCCTATTGCTATCTTCGAACACATTTATACTTCATTTACCACACCTTGGCCTTATGTTACTCTATCCATACTAACCACACTTCTAATTTGCTTCTACGCACATAAACTATGGAATAAGTTCAAACAAACTCACAAAACTACATTGCACATTGAGCTCACAACAGGTACAGAGTGCATACTCATCAACCTTGCATCACTACCACTATGCCCAGAACATTGGTTCATACAGCCACCTCAAGACATTATAAACATTATTTTACGTAGAACTTGCTTACTTTGGGCAGACCTTACCATTGATGCACCAGAACTCATTGTTCGCAATATACATACAGACAAAACCTTAAATATACCCATGACATTACATATTTCACCACTTAAAGCACACAAACTACGAAATCTTCTCAGACAACCATATACGGCATATTTTTTGTTGAGCCATCACCAATATTTTAAGGTATTGCAGTAGATATAGATAGATATTATGTTATTAAAAGGCATCTATTACATGGCATTAATATATTGTTGAAAAGTTTAGCAATGAATGAACAACTTTTATGAGTATGACTGATATCTTTAAACTTTTTGCTGAAATTCATACTGAGTTTGTAGAATAATACATTTTTGTTACATTGTATCTTTGATATTGTTGATACATCAGGTAGATAGAAAGAGAGATTTTGAGTATTGCAGACTCAAGAATTAGTAGCATGTGTATATATTTGTAGAATTTTGCTTTACATATGATGTTTGATCATACTGTTTATTTAATTAATAGACCACTTAACAGTTATTACAATTTTATGGTGAAATTTGTATATTTACAGAAAAGTGTGTACTGTTTCAATGGAGTTTTTTTTGTATGTATGCTGCTTTGCATATACATATGCTCTTACTATCAATTTGATAGGCAGTATAGATAAATGTTTTAATTTTTGTGATGATATGTGAATGGCATGCATTTTTTAGAATGGTGCTGGATAGCCTAAAGGGCAGTCTTGAGGACTTTTATTGAGGAAGCCTATAGGGCATAAGTTAAAAGCCATGAGGGCTTAGTCTTAAGGACTTGTTATTTTTGGCCTATAGGGCATGGATCATAGCCTAAAGGGCATGAATTTTTTTTTTTAGCTCATTTGTTTTATTGGATCCATGTATATATGTGTATATATGATGTTGACTTTTTATTGGAATATTGTTTATTAGTAGACACTAAGATTAGTTTTGTGTTTTTCTATACTGTAATAAGAAAGAGTGTAGAAATATATTAAATTTTTAATCTTCGAGGACGAAGATTTTTTATGAATCTTGGGGGAATTGTCATAAAGATATTTTGACCTTCCCTTGTGGATATTATGATTCTATGATTTTTATATTTTTCTGTAATTTCTAGTTTTTATCTTTTCTGATATACATTTTCCATGTTTTCTGTAAATTCTCATTCAAATTTTCTTGACTTATTTCATAGTAAAACCTTGTTTATTTTCATGACCTCTTTAGATCTATTTATTTTTTGTAAGTCAAAAAGCTAACTAAAACTTATTTATAGCAGGAAATATCACCTTTAGTAAGACTAGGCTATTCACTATACTTTTCTGATCAATTGTTATTTACGTAAGGCAATTTGAATTTTCTTTCATCTCGTATTAACTCTATGTCAAAGGATTAACTTTCTATAGCCTGACCACGCTATCTTGTCTTTTGTTTGAGCCTCCAGTCCACTGCCCGACAAACAAATTGGGTAATTACATTGTCCAAGACCTCACTCGGGTTAGAGGCCCCATTAAGGTTATTTACTCTAAATTCCGCTATACTGTGTGTTTATAATTTACTTAATTATCCTCTGGTATACCCCTACCCTGACCAAGTCGCGTCCCTCTGGAGTTTCTAACGCGCACTTTTAGTTAGAGACTTGCAGAATAAAGACGTAAATTGACAACGCTCTTGGTCTATATTTTCAGGTAGGAAGCGTACTTTACATTGTAATTTACTTATTTTCATAATATTTTATATCTTTATTCAGAACATTAATTAATATGTATTTATGAGACATTATACATCGTTAGTTAACAAATATGTAAAAGTCACATTTCAAGAAAGCTTTGTACTGAATCATCACCATTTGTGAAATACCTTAATTATTCTAAGTTTAGTATATTTATTGAATTACTTTATTATTTTCCTTGTTGTACACTTTATATTTGACATTTATGTTAGACATTTGGAAAATTAATTATCTTAAGTTATAGCGTTCAATTTATGTCTATTTTTGGCATTCCGGAAATGACTTGATCACGTGATTGGTTTTAAGGCTTACAATTTGTTTACACTTCCGGTCTGTCTTCAAAATGAAAGTTCGAAGAAAATTTAAGAAGAAAAACACTTTTCTATTCCAAATTAACGTTTTAAATATAATGTAAGTTAGATGATTTATTTCTTTAATATCTCTGAATTATAGTTGTGCTCTGCTTTTGAAATCAGCGATGTTTTAATCTGTGATTTTGTTGTCAAGACATTCTACTACACTTTAGGCCACATGTCTTTCTGTGCTAAGTTAATAATTTTTCTACTTAATTGTTTTCAAATTAGGTACAGTTAACCTGCATTCACTTATGTAGTTGTATTAAGATATTTATCGTTCAGTTTAACCATTTTATTACATTATTTACTGATCTTAGTTGCTCAGTACACTTTTTATTATAAACTAAAAATTCATTTGGTCTGGTCCTGCAACATAAATGTACTTTCTCACAGTTAAGCTAGCTCTACATTCTAGTTAATTTTCCCCATCTTTTATAAGTTTTTGTAGACATTATGTTGAGTTAATTTTCCCCAATATTTAGCACAATTAATGTTAAGACCATTATTTTCAAATTATATGTGAACTTTAAATTATGAGGTTTTAATAATTCAACAAAATACGCGTCACTTGTTGTTTTCATTTGTAACCTTATATTTTAATTGTTATCACTCAAGTAATCACTTTTATACATTCTTTTATTTGAAAAGTCTTACATTCCATTAACTGTCTTTCATGATGTCTTATTTGTCTTGTATACTGTCTCACAGTGTCTTTAATGTCTTATATTGTTTTATATTGTTACTGAGTATGCTTGTGTTCATTTCTTATGATTAGGCACTTTTAGTTAGAGACTTGCAGAATAAAGACGTAAATTGACAACGCTCTTGGTCTATATTTCAGAAACCATAGAAAAAGGAGAAAAGAAATCTGTAACCAAAAACTCTGTTTACATTCCCTTAAATTTTTATGATTAGTTTTCTACCTTTTGTTTATTTCATGACTGTAAACTTCAATTTAAGTTATTGACCGATAAAACGATGCCGCACACGTAGATTTGAATCCATAATAAAGGTTAACATCTTTTCCTTCAAACTCTGGATTCTTTTTACTGTACTATTTTTGGAATTTAACAAAAAATATAAATTATACAAAAAGTATTCTTTCTTCCTGACACACTGGAACCCCATTGCATCTGAAAGGCAATTTCTAGATGTACCCATGCCTTTCTAAAAAGAGTATCATTTTGCATATCTTCAAGTCTATGCTTAGAATATGTTAATTCTTTTATTTACCACATTTGTGTTTCATTTCCGTCACCTTGCGAAAAGTAACAGATGGAGAGGATAATTTAAGGAGCTTTAATGAGGAATACTTTCTTTTTTACCCTTAGATTACCTATACAGAAATAAACATCAAAGGAGTGCCCATCAGTTATTCAGTCTCAAAGTCGAATCGGCAATGCAAAACCATTAGAACTTCCATTTGAACGGTCACGAACCCCGGAATGAACAACATTCCGATGTGAGACCAGGTGCCCGGGGAAAGTCAGTGTCTCTTGTCTGCATGAGTTCGAAAAAAAAATACACCATACACACGTGAAATCAATAACTTCCATATCAAAGAAGGGAGGGGATCTTCACCCAGACCCTGTTGCAGCATCAACAGCAAAACAGCAAAACACCCTATGCGAAAACACAGAGACTAGTACACGAAGAGACGAAAAAGAGACATACGACATATAAACATCAAACTCAAAAGACTACACATAAACCAACGAGACCAATGGGCAAACGGTGCCGACTTTGGACGGTCATTTGCCACACAAGTAGCAAATGGTGTTGTTATCCTGGATTACGCGCGCACAACCCTCTCACTTATCCGATTACCCAGAGGTCTCGAAGAACGGTCAATTATGGTGTAAAACAACCTCTTCACTGTTAGATGACACACACAAACAAGACCGCAAAACACAGGGGCCCAAGCAACACAGATGGATATGTAAATGGATATAAAAAGAGGCCGTACATAATACAGTCCGTGCTCTGCCGGCTGTAGCGAGCTCATCTATGTTATCACTCGAGGAGTCCGACTGACATTCAGAGACGACAGGTGGTCGGGGCCCTGTCATCTCTAAAGAGGTTTGGACAGGGCCCATCATGGAGTCCTGTCAATAATGCGAAAGTGTTCCAACTCTTGACAGTGAGCGCGCGGCTCCAAATTTTCCCTAGGCTCGATTCAGGAGCATATCCAAATAAAATCTATGTTCAACATTGGAGGAATGATGCCAAGATCTTAACCTCCTTTAATTCGATATTTTTCGATGAAATGGCAAGTTTCCGAAATAGCAAAAAAATATATGATGTCACATTGACAGAGGGCAAAACAAAGCTTCTTTCAGGCGACAGAGCTGGAAAGAAGTCATTAAAACACTAAACAAGTAATATAAACACAAAACTTCTTTCATATTCTCTCTTAAAAGATTACAATTTCACATTCACCATTTACATAGGATATGAACCCAGTTAACACAAGCATGTTTTAAAAACATGTTAAGATATATTTCAGTAAATGTTACAAAAAACGTGATTTTTGTATGGTTCCAGAAAACATCCATAAAACATTTTTGGAAATATTTCAGTTTGTTCAGCACTTTTAAATGTTGTTAAAACGTTTTAAAACAGTATTGTACTACTAGACAGTGTTTTAAAAATTTTCTTTGAACGTTTTGCCAGAAATGTTTCAACAGAACCTGTTTGAAACCAATAGAAAATATTTCGAAAATGTTTTGTGTTACCTGGGAAAACTTTCTGTGTTTGTTTTCGACACTTTCGTATTAAAAAATCTCCAATTAGGCCTAAAAAAATAATATGTGTGTTTCCCATAACATGCTGAAATAAAATAGGGTAGGTCGGTCGGAATTTATTATTTTTTTTTGAATTTTTTTATCTACTTTTGTAGCCTTGTTTAGAAAAATATATTAAATGTGATTTAAAGGTATCATTGAATCATGCTCTTCAAATATGTGTTGTCTGTCAAATAGATGGAGAAATCATCAGTAAACACAGACATGTTAAACGACGTAGAAAGAAGGGGGGGGGGGTCATTTTGTGTCTGTAACCTGTGGCAAATAGCAAAATATTCATAAATGTTACTGAGCATTTTAAAACTGGTCTCCCAAGCATGGTGACCTTGAATCTGCATTTTTATCATCTATACAGAACCCATTGGTTTTTCCTGAAAGTGACCATGACCTTTGACCTGTTTACCCAAAATCAAAAGGCTTCTCCTCCTGATTATAAGCATATCGCCAAATTTGACCTTTAGACCTTTCCCTCAAAATCGATGGGCTTGCTTCCATATTAATCCCTATATTGTCGAGTTACCATATATTCTAATGCAATGTTTCAGATAAGAGCCGAATTTCATAAGTTGTTCCCTCCTCAGATACGGCCATAAAATTAGAAAATACTCGCAGTTAACGTCAGTAGAGATTTTATGAAAATGGGAATACGGTAACTTGCATTTAACGTTAAGTTTGTAGCCGGTAAGTGCTGATTTTACAAACATCCGGGGTTTTTTCTGGTTCCAGTAATGTGTTGCAAAAAAGACTCAGTTTGCGACCATAAAATCAGCATTTACCGGCCGCAAACATACATTGTAACGTCAGAAGCGCAATATCCCTATTCAGACCGACACGGAGGCGCGTGGTCAATAGTTAACAATTTTTCGTATTAAAATTTTATTTATAGGCGTGAAAATGTCGAGATGTAATCGTTCTATTGTACTTCTTTAACTTACATTGCCGTAAAATAACCCGTTGCGCAGCGTTGAAAACAACTAACGCACTGTATAGTTACCGAAATATTTATCGCGTACCTTGTATAAGGAAAAGTTTTTTTTAAACAGATTTTACAGGACAACTAATCCTTTTGAACACATTCAATTTTCATATTAACCTGCAATTGAAATTTAGATACGACGAATATTTTTTTTACGAAAGAAGGCGGCGATTTTACCATAAGTAGGAGATGAGATATCGAAGGTCGCCGGCTGAGTTAATGAGAAACCTGAGTCAGACTGTACGTTTTTATAACAATCAGTGAGTACAAACATTGTCAGGCGTTAATCCTTTTGTGGGAAAAAAGGGAAACCAATCCGGTAGCGCCGTAAAATATTAAGTAGCGTTTGGAGAGAGAAATTATAGATTGCTGTGTATTTTTACAAAATTTAAAAAAGTGGAAGAATGAAAATGAATGGTTTTGCAATAGGTAATGTTAAAAGGCAGATAAAATTACACCAAAATCGGTAGATTTAACATTTCTGGCATGTATTTCATAAACCGCGACGGTCATAAAATTGGCGCGAAAAACCTAAATGCAACTAAAAATCTGGAAAAAACATTAGGGTCGGCAGCTTTGAGTAGGGTCGGTCGGGTGATGGGAAACAAAGGTATTTTTTCTTTTGGCCTTAGTTAATGATATGCTATTTTTTCAATACAAGAGGAGATTGAATTTATGATACAATATGATAAAAATGGGTGTCGCTCTAAGACATTCCTTCATACAGTCATTCATGCTGAAATTTCCATCGCATAATTTTGGATGCATATGAAACGTAATGGCATATAATTTTCATAGAAAATCTATATCGATATCTTTTCTTCAGAGAAAAAAATGAGAGAAGCATTGGCGTGTGCAATTGTTTGATGGGTCAATTTTATGAAGTGAGATCCAGTATATACCCTTGAACCTCATGTTTATAACACGGATAGCTCTGTCCATCAATGTATAACTCTTGCATCACTTGTAACTGTGCATGTATACAGTATATATGTATGTACACAATGTAGACAATAGATAGCTTTCAAGATTCGATATGTAGATCTTGGTCAAATCTACACAAAATTTGCCTATTCTGCATTTGTTAATGTCAAAATAACCCTGCAAACTAATATCGTTCAAAATAGAAGAGTGTTTGCTCATATCCCTATGCAAGAGTCTTTCAGGTTGCATGTCCCAACTCTGAGAATATATCCATTAGAACATCTTCGATATCCCTTTTCTGTATGGAGTCTAAGATTTTCTGTAGCCACACGTGTATTCCTTCCTGTCCACAGAAGAATGGGATGTGAAGGTCATTCCTGATGAAATTGTAAACTCTCCTTGTTCCTGAAAGTGAAAAAGGGTATATAGAATACATAAGATTAATATTACATCATCATACTTATTGATTTCAACTAAGGTTAGAAGGAATAGAGAAATATTTCCTGACAAGAATATTTTGCAATGACAAAAGAAAATACTCATGTAAAACACGAACACTAAAAATCTAATATTGAATGGAATTAAGATCCACATTCAATTGATCTGCGCCGTAAAAGCTCAGTTCTACTGTTCATACTTTTGAACGCATTAAGCGTAAACGCGCCGTGTTTGTCAAAATCCCTCAAAAAGTATCGTACAACAATTATATGATGTCTTCAATTCATAACTTTGTACCGCAAAAATGTAAAAAGGTACTGTAAACGGGTTTAATTTCGCGGTGTTAAAGTTCGCGGTTTCAATTTTGGTGGTTTTGATTTAACGGTATCGAAAGTTGCAGAAGAAAGAAACGTATACACTTTTGATACATGTATAAAGATTTTTCGCACAAGCACACATGTAATTTGATTGTTGCTTGTAGTTATAAGTGTTCTCGTGGTAATTAATTACAAACACGTAGTAATTAGTGATAATTACACAGAAACGATAAAATATCAATTAAAGAGAACGGAAAGTAGATTGAAACTAATTAACTGCATACGTTTTGCACTATGCGTGTCGACGTCATCTTCCTTTTAATAAAAAAAAAAAAAAAAAAAAAAAAAAAAAAAAAAAAAAAAATTCGGAAACCGCGAACATAGCGAAATTAAAACCAACACAATCATTTCCGCGTTTACTGTATATACATAAGGTAAACATCAGTTTGATAAGATACATGCATGTTACGATTACCGGTATAGCATCTTCAAATAAATATAATACAGTAATACCTTTTCCGAGCATTTTCCATGTTTCAACCGATCCATCGCAAACTGCCTGGTATATCTTTTTAAATCTCATAATAAGATTTTCAACCTCTGTGTAGTTCACTCCGTTCAGACCATCGTTTCGCTTCATCCGATCAATGGTTGTAGCTATATCTGAGAACACCAATTCGTACCACTCAAACTCCTTTAACAGATGCTTGAAACCAGGATTCTCTTTGATGAAACTGTCCATCTCAGCAACGACTAGTAATTTGAGATATCGCAAGTCAACTCCCTGAACAGTAAGAAGAAGTGAGTTTGTCACCATCATCTGCAGAATCTCTATTGCCTCTGCTGACAGCCTTGAGCTTACTAGTCCCACGGAATTCACGGACTGGTTGTGCATTTCTGCGCTTAGAACATGGTTGCTCATTGGATTAACGAAATGGTCTAGTTCTGCCATATATGACGCCATAGCAATGTCGCATCCTTTGAATCCGAAATCAAGATTGATGTCAGATCCACATAAATTCGGAGGTAACCCAAAGTTTAGACTCGCGTTAACGATTTCTGAGAATTGGGAAAAAAGTAATTTTCCGCAGATTCCTAATCCCTGTCTCGTTTGATCCATGGCTACTGACATTGTTTCTCCCTGGAAGTTCCCGCCGCTGACGATAATCTTCCTTCGATGGTCAACAATTGGATTGTCATTGGCACTATTCAGTTCAATGGTAATTCGCCTGCATGATTCGTTCAATGTCTCAACTACAGGTCCCAACCATTGTGGTGAAGTACGTAGGGAATATCTGTCTTGCTTCAGCTTTCCATATTCATCGGGTAGATGCATACTTAGAGTGTCGGTTGCTAATTTACTTTCATCGAGGAGAAACTTTAAGTTTTCAGCCACTTCCTTAGGACCGTTGTGTGGCAGACATTCATTAATTAGGGGATGAAAACTCTCCGTAGTGCCTTTTAGCACTTCTACTGCTAAAGCAGTGCAAATCTGTGTTAACAGCAATAAGATGTTTGCATCGTACAATACGTGTGAAGCGAGTCCTGCAGTGAAAGAAGTAGCATTTGCAATGGCTAAACCCTCTTTAGGTCCCAAAACCAAATGGTCTAATCCCTCTTCTTCAAAAGCCTCCCTACTAGACATCGTCTTTCCATTTTTGACAACGCGAGAATTTTCGGATCCAATCAATGCTGCTGCAATGTAACTTAGTGGCATCAAATCTCCACTTGAGCTAATCGATCCTCGGAGAGGTACTGCTGGTGTTATGTCATAGTTGATCATATCTAGCAAAGACTTTATGACGACTGGTCTGACACCCGAATACGCTTTCGCCAAGCAGTTTGCCCTGATCAACATAGCCGCTCTAACTTTATCAGACGGAAATTCTCGTCCCATTCCTGCTGTGAGATGTCGAATGAGAGACTTTTGTAAATCTTCAAGTCTCCAAGTTCTTACATTAGCACTACCACCGAATCCCGTGTTTACACCATAAATGACTGTTCCTTTCTGAATCTCTTTTTCTAAGAATGCCACATTTTCTGATAGATCTTCTGTTGAGTTGGCAGACAAAGAAATTCTGATGTTTCTTTTTTCGCTAGTGACTACGACATACGGTATGGTCAAGGATTTACCGTTGAGCTCTACAGAGGAAGTAATATTCTTCCTTCCCTTTATGAAGTTTAGGGTTATTGCTAACTGGGATGTAGACATGTTGTGCGTGTGTATATTTTGATTCGATTGTTGACGAGAATAGCTGGTACTTAAATCACCTGAAAAATCAAAAAATAATATATAAGTTTATAATAATATATATAACCACTAAAAA
>VSWD01000011.1:14575050-14603706 GCA_033119305.1 Pinctada imbricata | reverse complement strand
ATCGATACAGATTTGGTAGAACATTTTGAGGAACCAGCGATGAAACGTTGTTTGTACGGATTCTTATGCATTTTAGGTATGCAGTATAAGTATGGTAAATCTAAATCTAAATTGGTAGTGTCGAAGCCAAAGGAAGCAAGAGTTGATTTGTGGTTATCTATTATTTCAGAGGCAGAAAGGTTTGTTGGGGTGTAAGTGGGATTTCCAGGTGTCGAATTTAAACCCAACTCTTTAACTAGACTGTCGAAATAGTACAAGTAAATGTGTAATTATTTGAGGCTTTGTCCGCTGATGTGATGACATAATGTTCTTGGAGGTAGGTAAGCTCTTTGATAACATCAGGGTCTTTAGATATAGACACGAATCTATTGTTCGCAGTTGATTTTAATCGGTTAATTCTAGATAAAAGTAACTCTCTGATTGATTTTATCCATTCGGAAAGGGTGTCGAGCTGTACATCCTCTTTCTTTGCCCAACGTCTTGCATATTCCTCACAAGAGTCCATGATAATTTTGACATTTTGGTTCCATGTAAAGGAAATACTTTCTCTGTATTTGGGACCCTTTATTAACAATGCTCTCAACTTGTCGTTCTTGACTATACTAAGGTCACCAGTAATAACGTGCCCTTGTCCACAAGGAGAGTACTTGAAATCCGATGAAGAACATTCGCAGGGAAGTGGATGTAGTGAGGGATTACTTAAATCAATACACTGCAGGAATCGTTTGTAACTGTCAATTTTAGATGCAATTGTTGGTGTGTAGCTATAGGAAATACAAGGAGTTTCTTTGCTTTTGAAATATGGTGGGATTTTTTCTGTGACAGTTTTGTGATTCAAAATTTGACCAAGATTCAAGACATCAATACCTTTGTTTGCAAATCTTACTTTAATGAAAGGGCGGTTTGTTTTTCCTCTGATTTATCTGATATAACTGCTTGAAATAAACGAAAAGTAGAAATGTCCAAGATGACTCCTTGTAGTCTGTATTCTGGGGAACGTGTATCGGTTTATGCGAGGTCCTTCGTATAATCGTAGATTTCGTGTAACTTCCGTAAAGGAACAGAGTATAATTTGGTACGAATATAATGCAGGCCTAGAGGCTCATTCAAAAATGGAACCAAGTCATCGAAGGAGAAACTGTGTATCTCAGGCCTATTATATTTTCGAATGCCATGACTTCGAGGTCTTCTTTGTGGTCTGTTGAATAAGCTAGTCACATTTACCGATTGATAACCGGGACTTGTTAAGTTTCCTATAGTGCTGATGTTATCGTTGCACCCATAGGGCGCTGCAGTGTTAAGATTTTTTTATCCAGAACTCTTCTCTGTTGCGACGGAAAGGTGTGCTCAAATTGGGATTGTTTGTGGGGTGATGTATTTTCTCCAGGATTCTGACTCTCATGGATAAAACAGAATGATCCGCCTGGTCAAAATGTCGATAAAGGAGTTGACTTCCTTTATTATTTATTTTTGACCGGTGTCCTGACATTCTTTTTCGGAGCTAACCTTTGGTTTCACCCACATAAATCAATCCACAAAGTGAGCACTCTATTCCGTACACAACATTAGATGTCATGCAGTTAAGGTTTTAAAAACTATGCGTGTTAAATGTTTGTTTTGTGAGATTACTTGAGAAAGAAGTGTCTGTTATTAGGATGTTACAAGTCTTGCAGTTTTTCATGCCTTACTTAGAAATTTAGCAATCGCTTGGTGAAAATTGGTGCTCTTTTAGTATATCGACCACTTCAATCTTACAGGGCTTGATTTTAATATACCCATCTGCATGTTTATACCAAAACTCATGGTTGTTACTTACTAAAAATGTTTCATGTCTAATGTCGTGTAAATTAATTCTAGGGACACCTAGGTTACCTGTTGCGTATGTGTCCGTAGACGCAACAGGTTGGGGCCTTTTTATAGTGGGCGACGCCCCAGCCACTTTGTAGGTCTCTTGAGTTCTATCCATTTAAGCAAAAGACTGCCCGACAAGTGCCCTCGGGGACAATTTGTCCACCAGCAGTGACACATGGACAGTTGTGAAAATGACAAATATGGATAATGACCATATCCCTGTTTACAGCACAAAATCGATAACCCAGAAAATCAGAAACCGAAGGCATACAAAATCAGGATAAAACAGGAACCAAAGCAAACAAACAAAAACCTCCACCATATGAAAAGAAGCGAACTCCCGATATGAGAGTGAGACCAGGTGCCAAGGAAGAGTAAGCATCTCCTGCTTGCATGCAACACCCGTCGCCTCAATTCGGTAGAACTGTCACATCCGGTTTCTTCCATTTTGGAAGATATAGAGTACAATCTTTGGTTGGATGGTTCAAATGGTCTATGAAGAATATCATCCACCATTCTGGAAAGTGGGACATCATAGTGTATGACGAGTTCCCCATATCGACCGTAGAACTTCCTCAGTGACGATGTTAGTCGGTCACATGTTATTATATATTGAATTATGGATAAACTGTGAATTGCACTAAACTGTATGATTGGTTCCATGACAAACATGGGATGCTTACTCCTCCCGGGCACATGGTCCCACCTCAAGCTTGCTAGGGGTCCTTTGATGCTCAGTTGTGTGCTATATTGTGAGTGCTGTTGAAATTATCGCCAGGATCTTCTTTAATTCATGACACTTCATTGATATTGTATCAAAACAGGGAACCAATTATATAGAGAAAACATTTCAAGTATAATTATGCAGAAGGGTTCCAACTCTTTACCTTCTTGAAGAAAATTTTTTAACCAAATTGTCACGCAACAGACACGTATTTTCATTAGTGATGCTTCCAGCCAAAGTGCTTTTCATAAGCAGCACAAATTAATTTCAATAGTGCCAAATTTCCTGTAGGGTCGATTCAGTAGCATATCCAAATATAATCTAGGTTCAAATTAGTATTGGAGTGATGGTGCTAAGATATTAACCTCCTTTAACTTTGATGATTTTTTTTTCGGTGAAATGGCAAGTTTCCAAATAGAAAAAAAAATATATGTATGATGTCACATTGATAAAGGGCCAAACGAAGCTTCATTCAGGCGACAGAGCTGGAAAGAAGTAATCAATACACTTGACAAACATCAAGTCACGGGGAACGATTTTAACTGCCCCATACTGCAACAAGAAATAAGTATTTATATTAATAATGCCGAAGGGTTCCAACTCTATACCTTCTTGAAGAAAATAACAAACCAATTTTTCATGCACGAGACATGTGTTTCGAATAATAAATTTTCATCAGTGATACTTCTAGGCAAAGTGCTTTTCATAAGCAGCTTAAATTAATTTCACTAGCGCCCTTTGATGTTATTTTTAGAATTCAAATTTCTGCATTTCTTTGCAGAGAGTGCACGGCTCCGAATTTCCTGTATGGTTGATTTAGAAGCATATCACACACGATTGTTTGGAGAGTCAGTTCATTGTTTTTCTAATTCATCCTTGAGTAGAGGTGTATCTATTTTGATCAAGATAAACATTAAAGAAATACCTATCCAGTCTTATAGTGGAGTAGGCCATGTTGCCTTGGGGAGCACGTAAAAAAAAGTTCCCCGCGAGGGGTTTGACAGTAAGTGTTTTCCCTGACATGGTCGCCATAGCATCATTTAAAACCTGATAAATTTACAGCATGGACCAGATATGCACGTTTCGGCTACTAAACCCTCGTCAGTGATCCTCAGTCTAAACAATGCAATATGGCAAAAAAGTATGAAAATTATTATGTCCAAAAATGTACCAAAAGACGTAGCAGAATGGGTGGACTATGACTACAGGACCCATGTTTTAGAAGATTTCAAGAAATTTTGTAACAGAAAATTTCAAGTGCGTTGAAGAGGCAGACGATCAACCGAAGCTGATCCAACTTTGCTACATGTGCCCTCGGGGACTCTTAGTCCACCAGCAGTGACACTCACCAAGTAGTTCATATAATAGACGTCTTTAAATTCAATAGCATAATTTAAAACCTGATAAATTTACGGCATGGACCAGACATGCACATTTTGGGTACTAAACCCTCGTCAGTGATCCTCAGTCCTAACAATGTAAAATGGCCAAAAAGTATGAAAATTACTACGTCCAAAAATGTACCAAAAGACGTAGCAGAATGGGTGGGATATTATGCTACAGGACCCATGTTTCAGAAAGTTGCAAGACATTTTTGTAACAGAAAATTTCAAATGCGTTGAAGAGACAGACAATCACCCAAAGTTGATCGAACTTTGCTACATGTGTCCTCGGGGACTCTTGGTCCACCAGCAGTGACACTTACCAAGTAGTTCAGATGTTAAACGTCTTTAAATTCAATAGCATCATTAAAAACCTGATAAATCTACAGCATGACAACATGCACGTTTCGGGTACTAAACCCTCATCGGTGATCCTCAGTCTAAACAATGTAATATGGTATAAAGGTATGAAAATTATTATGTCCAAAAATGTACCAAAATACTTACATGTAGCAGAATGGGTGGGATATGATGCTACAGGACCCACGTTTTTGAAAATTGCAAGAAATATTTGTAACAGAAAATTTCAAATGCGTTGAAGAGACAGACGATCAACCAAAGTTGATCGAACTTTGCTACATGTGTCCTCGGGGACTCTTGGTCCACCAGCAGTGACACTCACCAAGTAGTTCAGATGTTAAACGTCTTTAAATTCAATAGCATAATTAAAAACCTGATAAATTTACAGCATGGACCAGACATGCACGTTTCGGGTACTAAACCCTCGTCGGTGATCCTCAGTCTAAACAATGTAATATGGCCAAAAAGTATGAAAATTATTATGCCCAAAAATGTACGAAAAGACGTAGCAGAATGGGTTTGATATTATGCTACAGGACCCACGTTTTAGAAAATTTCAAGAAATTTTGTAACAGAAAATTTGAAATGCGTTGAAGAGACAGACGATCAACCGAAGTTGATCGAACTTTGCTACATGTGCCCTCGGGGACTCTTGGTCCACCAGCAGTGACATTCACCAAGTAGTTTAAATGGTAAACGTCTTTAAATTCAATAGCATCATTACAAAACTTAGAAATTTACAGCATGGACCAGACATTCACGTTATGGGTACTAAACCCTCGTCGGTGATCCTCAGTCTAAACAATGTAATATGGCCAAAAAGTACGAACATTATTATGTCCAAAAATGTACCAAAAGACGTACATGTAGCAGAATGGGTGGGATATGATGCTACAGGACCCACGTTTTTGAAAATTGCAAGAAATTTTTGTAACAGAAAATTTCAAATGCGTTGAAGAGACAGACGATCAACCGAAGTTGATCGAACTACATGTACCCTCGGGGACTCTTGGTCCACCAGCAGTGACACTTACCAAGTAGTTCAAATGTTTAACGTCTTTTAATTCAATAGCATTATTTAAAACCTGATAAATTTACAGCATGGACCAGACGTCAGTTAGATAACTTTTGTTTTTCTGTATTTTGGGCACATTTACTTTTGTTTTAGCACTGCCATTCCGGTTCAATCAGCCTTCTTTGGACTAGGAAAAGGACTCATTCATATGGACAACGTAGGATGTACTGGTTCAGAAAATGCCCTCCACAACTGCCAGTATGTTAATAGTGCTAACGAGGATTGTGGCCATGGGGAAGACGCTGGCGTCGTTTGTTTAAGGCTCACTCAAGGTAACTCCCTTTGTAATAAAAATTGCTATGGATCTTGGTTTATTCTTTTCCACATGTTATCCACGAAGAAGCTATTTCTTATATAGGGCCGTTTTTTTTAAAGATTAAAACCATTGATTTTTTAACAAATTCTTCAAATCCGCATCTCCCTATACAAAATCATACCAAACAAGAAAGAAATAAACAACGAGACCATAAATTCCATAGTGTAATGAAAGATTAGAAATTTTATCAATGTGCTTCAGAATATGCAATGAAATTAAGATGAGTAAAACTTAACTAAAACAAAGGAGGAGATCTCCAACAACACCAGGTTGTAGCACCCACAGCAAAACCCCAAAACACCCAATGCAAAAACACAAAGCAGACAAGCACAGAAAGAGACGCGTAAGGGACAAGGAACGTCAACGCACAACACAGGAACAACAAACACAAAGGACTACACATAAATCAACGAGAGCAATGGGCAACCGGTGCCGACTTAGGACGGCCATCTGCCACGGAAATAGCAGAAGGTATGGTATCCTGGATTACGTGCGCACAACCCTCCCACTTTTCCG
Source organism: Pinctada imbricata (assembly GCA_033119305.1). NCBI lineage: Eukaryota > Metazoa > Mollusca > Bivalvia > Pterioida > Pteriidae > Pinctada > Pinctada imbricata. The sequence goes on along the minus strand of VSWD01000011.1, from coordinate 14,597,482 downwards.
ATTACCCAGAGGTCTCAAAAAACGCACAATTATGGTGTAAAAAACCTCCTCACTGTCAGATGACCACACACAAACAAGATCGCAAAACGCAGGGGCCCAAGCAACACAGATGAATATGTAAATGGATATAAAAAGAGGGCGTACTTAATACAATCCGTGCTCTCCCGCCGCGAGCTCATGTATGTTATCACCCGAGGAGTCCGACTGACATTCAGAGAGGACAGGTGGTCGGGGCCCTGTCTTCTCTAAAGAGGTTTGGACAGGGCCTGTCATGAAGTCCCGTCGTCACAGTCAGTCAGAGTGCAAGTTTTAAGAATGCGCTTGTACAAGACTGTAGATTGGTCAAGTACCAAGCCTAGTGTCCGTCTGGTGACATTAGGATCATACCCACGGTATAAAAGGCGTTTGATGATTCTGACGCATTTTCGATAGTGATGTTGTCTATCTTTGATCCTTCTTATCTTGTTAATAATGTCACCATAAAATGCAGGTTATGAAATACCCAAGGTAATATATTCTGTTGCCTGTATTGGTCCGAATTTCAGAAGAAGTTGACAATGATTTTTGTAAAATTTCCAGAAAGTCTTTACTAGTTTGTGAAAGCGAAAACCTTGTCCTAAAAGTTTCTTGGTAATTTGTAAATTTCTACTATGAAAATCCAAAACATCAGTACATGCTCTAGCATACCGGATGAGCTGTGAAATATAGATACTATAGGACGGTAATCTAGGAACATCACCGTCAAGCCAGGGGAAATTTACTATGTTAAATCCAGAATCATCTCTTTTGTCATACACACTTGTATGGATCTCTCCATTAACAATTTTGATATTTAGGTCCAAAGATGGTGTTTCTGTGTTTGAACGTTTGCCTTGTTTAGAATCAATTCTCGTGGATAAATAACATTTTTATATTTCTCAAAAACAGGATTGACGATAGTAAGAATATCATCCAGGTACCTAGAAGTACCAATGAAACATTTCACATCATCATTTTTTCTTTGTTTTCGAAGATTTTGGATAAATTCCTTTTCATACGTGTATAAAAATAAATCTGCAACAAGAGGCGCACAATTAGTACCCATTGGAATCGCTATAACCTGCTTGTAGAGTTTCTCATCAAATCTTACATAAATATTGTCCAAAAGGAAGGACAAGGCAATACACAGGTCACCACATGTCCATGATTTGTATGATTTGTAATCTGCGGCGGAAAAGAAACCCTTCGATTAAGAAGAACAAATATACGTTTCCCCTCTCGATCAAAGCACCATTTAATGAGTTTGGACAGTCGATCATTTATTTTGTCGTGAGGAAGCGTGGTGTACATATTAGAAAAGTCGTATGGAGATATCGTATTTGCTTCAAAATTTCTTGATTTCATTTTGTCAATCACATTCCCTGAATTTTAAATGGACCAAAGGAAGTTTACGCCATTCCTGTTCATAACAGTTTCACAGTATTTTACCACGTGTTCCTTTATAGCCGTGAGTGCTGACGTCAGATTTCTAGACAAAATTGTTGTTGAGCAGTTGCTAGAATTAGCAATGTATCGAAATTTGTAAGGAGACTTGTGAAGTTTTGGTATACAGTATATTGTAGGGAGATCCAATTTAGAAATAGGGATGTTAAAAGAAGAAATTTCACTGTTATGTTTGTTCAAAATATAGGGAACACCTTCGTTGCTTTCGATATAAGTATTAGTAGAGGAAAGTTCCGAAACTAAAGTTGATATGTAGTAGCGTTTTCAAATAATTATGGTGTTGTTGGCTGCTTTGTCTGCAGGCGCGAAGACATATTTTTCATGTAAATTACGTAACTTGGATTTGAATTATCTTTCAGATTTAGAAATTGGATTTTCAAAAAGTTGAGGATTTGTGTGGTAGTTATCTATTCGAATATCGGTAATATCCAAAATGAGGTTTTTCCAGTCATTCAGAGCATGCGATTCGACTCCTTCCGATTTACACCATCGTTTTGTATAGTTATCTAAAGTTTCCTTTAGCACTTCGCGACATTTAATAAAAAAATAACATCTTGGATGATATTCTATACTTTGGTCCTTTCTTAAGAAGACCACGAAGCTGCCTGTCTTTGATAATTGAAAAGTCACCTGTAATAATATGACCAGCTGGTTTATATAGATATGCAGACGTTGCACATTCTCAAGAAGCAGGACATGAATCAAGTATTTTAGGATCTGGTGTAACTTTGTTGTAGTTAAAAACGAAATTTCAAATAGGTCTCTTATATTTGTAACAAATAAGAGGAGGTTCTAAATTTTCAAAATATTGAGGAATGGCACTTTGTACGCGATGATCCCGAAAAATATTAGAGATGTTCAGAAGATCAAATCCTTTGTTAATAAATGGAATTTTTATGAATCGTCTTTTAGGGGAGGTGTTTTTAACCAAAGGATATAGTTTATTTTGTGCGAATGCAACAATGATATTTAGCCTGAATCAAGCATTGTTTCTTAAGAATGCAACAAGTGCTTCATCCAAGATAGCTTCCTTTTAGTGTTAGGGCAGATTGAAAAAAACATTAATATTTGAAGAGGTAAAAGAAATGTTTCCTTGTCCATAAATCTGATCGTTTAGACCAAGGGGGTATGCAGTTTGCAGTTTGGTTATCCAGGCAAGTTCAGCTTGTAAGCTGCGTTTTTAATTTCAGTTTTACTTTGATTTTTAAGTTTTTGGAATGACTGAACTGGAGTAATTGTTATATCAGAAAATTGAATGATTGTATTTAACAAAGTGATTATATAGGAAATTTCTTTGTTTTTTTCTGACGCGAGTTTCTTATCTGATACGAATGACTTCGAAAACGAGTTTTTAAGGCCTGGCCTGTTTCGCCTACATATTGGGCGCCACATCCCTTGGTGTGTCATGTAATGACATAGATGACATCTTGATACGATCAATCAATGTCCTTATCAATCTCGATTTTAAAGGTCTGCCAATTAACACTAGATTTAATTGTTGTGGAATTGCAATTGATGAGCGGACACATACCGCATCTTTTCCCATTGCACCTGCAAATGGTTGAGAACCCTCTTTGTTTGTTGTTAAATGTAGAGCCTGCAGATAGAGAAGTGGGTGCAATATGTCTACGGGGTTTTAATTTTAGAGGTGATAGAAGTACCTTTGGTGAGGAAAAAAGTTTCTTACTGTTAAATGTTGATGATGGGAAAGTGACTGTAGTAATAGAGGGTAATCTCAAAGGAGTTAATTTGATACGAGGCGACCTTAAAAATGCCATGATGAAACGATCGGTGAAAGGTGAATTATGATCCTGCGTAGAAGACACTACAACTTAGTCAAGTTAGAGAACGTAATGGAATTAAAACACTTCAAACATCGGGTCGCATAAAACATATAATTATAAAGTCTATTTGTATTCCCACTCTCATTGGCTGAGAACTGTCACATGAAAAGTCATTGTCACATTGTAATGACCTGAGATTTCATTAAATAGCACTAACGTGAAAATTCACCTTCGTTTCACCGTGGAATATCGAAAACGCGCGAAATTTAAATCAGTGACGTCATTAATGCCCTCTCGTAAACAGCATCAAGGAGCCTGAAGCTGAGCTATAAAAACCTTAAATTTTGGGCCAATTATATAGTCTTGGATGTATCACTGGGTTGGGTGCACCCCCCTTGATCCTCCAAAACCGGCCTAACTTTGTAGCAATTTTTGCGCTCTTTCAGATAAAAATTTGTCTCATGGAAATTTCCATTGCAAAAGTGGTGTTTTTTTGGGAAAAACATGGTTTTTAGTCAAAAATCATTGAAAATAGGAAAAAAATTATAACTTTTATATGGTTGATGTTTTTAAAAATTGAAAAGTGTTAATATATAGTATTTTTGATGCTCTTTCAGATGAAATAAGTTGCAAGTTCCAATTCTTATTTTTACTGTTTGTTTTGGGGTAAAAAATTCGAATTTTTGCCAAAATTCACAGAAATTTGAGGAAATTTTAATTTATTCCTGTTTCTCAGCTCCTCAATATTGCATATGATCGTTCAATGATGATTTAAAAAACATCTTAAAGTCTCCTCTTTCAAATGACATATATTTTATATTCTTATTTTTTTGGAAAATCCTCGAAATTAATTATTTTATACAGAAACCTGTATTTTCAATCAGAAATCTCAGATTTCTGTATATTTATTAAAAGAACCCTTATTTGTTATGAAAGCAATGATTGAAAGCTATTTTCTAGTGTAACTTTTCACACTCTATCAGGTTATATATGTTTTACTAACATTTCATTCAAAATCAAAGTGTTTTTGGGGAAACAACGTATTTTTTCATTTAAAAATAGCTGATTTCTGGAGAATATTTATTGAATCTATAGAAGTTCTTGAAATGATAGCAGGAATGTATTTTGAACTGTAATTATTTAGGTTCACTCATAAATTACATGTATGAAACATAAAAGGTATATTTTCTACTTAATTTTGGGGCAAAATGCCTGTTTTTGTCTAAAAATTACAGATTTCTGGAAAAATTTTATTTATTCATTTTCTTTGCTAAAACTATACATTTAAAGCTATTATCATTATAGAAAGTAATCATCTTGTCAGATGATTGTGAAATAAAATGTAATAATAAATGAGAACCATCATTTTTGGGTAAAATAATCATTTTTTATGCAAAAACCACTTATTTTGAGAAAATAAGTACTAGCTCTTTTAATTTGCCTAAATATATATATATTTTAGCTTTGATATTATGCTGTTTCTTATTAAAAATGGATAGGAATGTTATTTGATAACTGAAATTTAATTTATATCTTATTTTGGGGCAAAAAACCTTATTTATGTGAAAAATTCACTTATTTCTGTAAATATTTTTTTAAATTTATATTTTTATTTAATCAACACTGGAGAGGTTTCATATAATTGGATGGCATAAATGTGATCAAGTTTAATGAGTAAGAAGAGATTTCTTTGATTATCTTGCTATTTTGGGTGGAAAATCTCGATTTTTATTTAAAAATCGCTAATTTCTGGAAAATCCTTATTACTATGAAATCAGACGTTATTATTTATATTCAAAAGAGTTCCTGGGTATATCATAGTTTGTCCTTGTAAGTCATATGCATTTGAAATATCCTCTGTTAATTTAATTGATATTTTGGGGCAAAAAACCTAATTTATGTGCAAAATTCACTTATTTCTGTGAAAATCGTTTTAAATCTATATATTTTATTCAATCAAAGCTGGCGAGGTTTCATATAATCGGGTGGCATAAAAGTGATCAAGTTGAATGAGTTAGAAGAGATTTCTTTGATAATCTTGCTATTTTGGGTAGAAAATCTCAGTTTTTATTCAAAAACCGCTGATTTCTGGAAAATCCTTATTGCTATGAAATGTGTCGTTATTACTTATATTCTAAAGTGTTCCTGGGTATATCATAGCTTGACCTTGTACGTCATATGTATTTGAAGTATCCTCTGTTAATTTAATTGGTATTTTGGGGCAAAAAATATGTTTTTTTATGAATTATATATAGCCTATGTCAAGAATCTAACTATAGAAAGTCTCATATTTCAAACTATGATTATGATCCTCTGTATTTCCTATTTAACTGAAATATAAGACTTTCAATAGTAAGTTTCTTGATATAGGCTATATATAATTCATAAAAAACATATTTTTTGCCCCAAAATACCAATTAAATTAACAGAGGATACTTCAAATTCATATGAAACCTCGCCAGCTTTGATTGAATAAAATATATAGATTTAAAACGATTTTCACAGAAATAAGTGAATTTTGCACATAAATTAGGTTTTTTGCCCCAAAATATCAATTAAATTAACAGAGGATATTTCCAATGCATATGACTTACAAGGACAAACTATGATATACCCAGGAACTCTTTTGAATATAAATAATAACGTCTGATTTCATAGTAATAAGGATTTTCCAGAAATTAGCGATTTTTAAATAAAAATCGAGATTTTCCAACCAAAATAGCAAGATAATCAAAGAAACCCCTTCTTACTCATTAAACTTGATCACATTTATGCCATCTAATTATATGAAACCTCTCCAGTGTTGATTAAATTAAAAATATGAATTTAAAAAAATATTCACAGAAATAAGTGAATTTTTCACATAAATAAGGTTTTTTGCCCCAAAATAAGATATAAATTAAATTTCAGTTATCAAATAACATTCCTATCCATTTTTGATAAGAAACAGCATAATATCAAAGCTAATATATATATATATATTTAGGCAAATTAAAAGAGCTAGTACTTATTTTCTCAAAATAAGTGGTTTTTGCATAAAAAATGCTTATTTTACCCAAAAATGATGGTTCTCATTAATTATTACATTTTATTTCACAATCATCTGACAAGATGATTACTTTCTATAATGATAATAGCTTTAAATGTATAGTTTTAGCAAAGAAAATGAATTAATAAAATTTTTCCAGAAATCTGTAATTTTTAGACAAAAAACAGGCATTTTGCCCCAAAATTAAGTAGAAAATATACCTTTTATGTTTCATACATGTAATTTATGAGTGAACCTAAATAATTACAGTTCAAAATACATTCCTGCTATCATTTCAAGAACTTCTATAGATTCAATAAATATTCTCCAGAAATCAGCTATTTTTAAATGAAAAAATACGTTGTTTCCCCAAAAACACTTTGATTTTGAATGAAATGTTAGTAAAACATATATAACCTGATAGAGTGTGAAAAGTTACACTAGAAAATAGCTTTCAATCATTGCTTTCATAACAAATAAGGGTTCTTTTAATAAATATACAGAAATCTGAGATTTCTGATTGAAAATACAGGTTTCTGTATAAAATAATTAATTTCGAGGATTTTCAAAAAAAATAAGAATATAAAATATATGTCATTTGAAAGAGGAGACTTTAAAGATGTTTTTTAAATCATCATTGAACGATCATATGCAATATTGAGGAGCTGAGAAACAGGAATAAATTAAAATTTCCTCAAATTTTTGTGAATTTTGGCAAAAATTCGACTTTTTTACCCCAAAACACACAGTAAAAATAGAAATTGGAACTTGCAACTTATTTCATCTGAAAGAGCATCAAAAATACTATATATTAACACTTTTCAATTTTTAAAAACATCAACCATATAAAAGTTATAATTTTTTCCTATTTTCAGTGATTTTTGACTAAAAAAAACATGTTTTTCCCAAACAACACCACTTTTGCAATGGAAATTTCCATGAGACAAATTTTTATCTGAAAGAGCGCAAAAAATGCTACAAAGTTAGGCCGGTTTTGGAGGATCAAGGGGGGGGGGTGCACCCAACCCAGTGATACATCCCAGACTAATAGAATTACAACTGATTTTACATGTCTGGTCCATGCTGTAAATTTATCAGGTTTTAAATGATGCTATTGAATTTAAAGACGTTTAACATTTGAACTACTTGGTGAGTGTCACTGCTGGTGGACCAAGAGTCCCCGAGGGCACATGTAGCCAAGTTCGATCAACTTCGGTTGATCGTCTGTCTCTTCAACGCATTTGAAATTTTCTGTTACAAAATTTCTTGAAATTTCTAAAACGTGGGTCCTGTAGCATCATATCCCGCCCATTCTGCTACGTCTTTTGGTACATTTTTGGACATGATAATTTTCATACTTTTTGGCCGTATTACATTGTTTAGACTTAGGATCACTGACGAGGGTTTAGTACCCGAAACGTGCATGTCTGGTCCATGCTGTAAATTTATCAGGTTTTAAATGATGCTATTGAATTTAAAGACGTTTAACATTTGAACTACTTGGTGAGTGTCACTGCTGGTGGACCAAGAGTCCCCGAGGGCACATGTAGCCAAGTTCGATCAACCTCGGTTGATCGTCTGTCTCTTCAACGCATTTGAAATTTTATGTTACAAAATTTCTTGAAATTTCTAAAACGTGGGTCCTGTAGCATCATATCCCGCCCATTCTGCTACGTCTTTTGGTACATTTTTGGACATGATAATTTTCATACTTTTTGGCCGTATTACATTGTTTAGACTTAGGATCACTGACGAGGGTTTAGTACCCGAAACGTGCATGTCTGGTCCATGCTGTAAATTTATCAGGTTTTAAATGATGCTATTGAATTTAAAGACGTTTAACATTTGAACTACTTGGTGAGTGTCACTGCTGGTGGACCAAGAGTCCCCGAGGGTACATGTAGCCAAGTTCGATCAACTTCGGTTGATCGTCTGTCTCTTCAACGCATTTGAAATTTTCTGTTACAAAATTTCTTGAAATTTCTAAAACGTGGGTCCTGTAGCATCATATCCCGCCCATTCTGCTACGTCTTTTGGTACATTTTTGGACATGATAATTTTCGTACTTTTTGGCCGTATTACATTGTTTAGACTTAGGATCACTGACGAGGGTTTAGTACCCGAAACGTGCATGTCTGGTCCATGCTGTAAATTTATCAGGTTTTAAATGATGCTATTGAATTTAAAGACGTTTAACATTTGAACTACTTGGTGAGTGTCACTGCTGGTGGACCAAGAGTCCCCGAGGGCACATGTAGCCAAGTTCGATCAACTTCGGTTGATCGTCTGTCTCTTCAACGCATTTGAAATTTTCTGTTACAAAATTTCTTGAAATTTCTAAAACGTGGGTCCTGTAGCATCATATCCCGCCCATTCTGCTACGTCTTTTGGTACATTTTTGGACATGATAATTTTCATACTTTTTGGCCGTATTACATTGTTTAGACTTAGGATCACTGACGAGGGTTTAGTACCCGAAACGTGCATGTCTGGTCCATGCTGTAAATTTATCAGGTTTTAAATGATGCTATTGAATTTAAAGACGTTTAACATTTGAACTACTTGGTGAGTGTCACTGCTGGTGGACCAAGAGTCCCCGAGGGCACATGTAGCCAAGTTCGATCAACTTCGGTTGATCGTCTGTCTCTTCAACGCATTTGAAATTTTCTGTTACAAAATTTCTTGAAATTTCTAAAACGTGGGTCCTGTAGCATCATATCCCGCCCATTCTGCTACGTCTTTTGGTACATTTTTGGACATGATAATTTTCATACTTTTTGGCCGTATTACATTGTTTAGACTTAGGATCACTGACGAGGGTTTAGTACCCGAAACGTGCATGTCTGGTCCATGCTGTAAATTTATCAGGTTTTAAATGATGCTATTGAATTTAAAGACGTTTAACATTTGAACTACTTGGTGAGTGTCACTGCTGGTGGACCAAGAGTCCCCGAGGGCACATGTAGCCAAGTTCGATCAACTTCGGTTGATCGTCTGTCTCTTCAACGCATTTGAAATTTTCTGTTACAAAATTTCTTGAAATTTCTAAAACGTGGGTCCTGTAGCATCATATCCCGCCCATTCTGCTACGTCTTTTGGTACATTTTTGGACATGATAATTTTCATACTTTTTGGCCGTATTACATTGTTTAGACTTAGGATCACTGACGAGGGTTTAGTACCCGAAACGTGCATGTCTGGTCCATGCTGTAAATTTATCAGGTTTTAAATGATGCTATTGAATTTAAAGACGTTTAACATTTGAACTACTTGGTGAGTGTCACTGCTGGTGGACCAAGAGTCCCCGAGGGCACATGTAGCCAAGTTCGATCAACCTCGGTTGATCGTCTGTCTCTTCAACGCATTTGAAATTTTATGTTACAAAATTTCTTGAAATTTCTAAAACGTGGGTCCTGTAGCATCATATCCCGCCCATTCTGCTACGTCTTTTGGTACATTTTTGGACATGATAATTTTCATACTTTTTGGCCGTATTACATTGTTTAGACTTAGGATCACTGACGAGGGTTTAGTACCCGAAACGTGCATGTCTGGTCCATGCTGTAAATTTATTAGGTTTTAAATGATGCTATTGAATTTAAAGACGTTTAACATTTGAACTACTTGGTGAGTGTCACTGCTGGTGGACCAAGAGTCCCCGAGGGCACATGTAGCCAAGTTCGATCAACTTCGGTTGATCGTCTGTCTCTTCAACGCATTTGAAATTTTCTGTTACAAAATTTCTTGAAATTTCTAAAACGTGGGTCCTGTAGCATCATATAGATAAGATATTTCAAGTTTAGTTTCTCTAAAAAAAATGCAAAAGAATTATTCTTTAATCTTGTCAATTATCGTACGTTGCAGCGAGATGTTATCGAATAAAGTTTCCCTATTTAAAAAAAAACTTTGAGCGAGTGAATTTTAGTTTTAACCCTGTTTTGTTCAAATAAGTGCACGCATTATCGAGAACGAGGGAGGTGAATGACGTCCACTTATTGACATTGAACGTCAAAATGTTTCAAAACGCATCCGTTTACTTTTTTTCATACTTACGTATCTCCGATACCCGTTGATTTGTAACACCTTCGTTGTACTCTGAAAAAAACCCCCGCTTATTTTACATTGTTAACGCCTTTTAAAATATAACTATATCTTGGTAGGAATGAAGTACTCATGGTCTCATACAAGTGTTGTTGTTATTCGTCCGGATCCGTCAACAGGTGGCGCCACCACAGGCAAAAGTATGTCACAGGGGATACCCTCCTTTGACAAACTTCTTCTTCAGAACAGAGGCACGTTTCGACAAACCGAAAGCATCAGGATTATCTAGAGAGATGTCTTAAGAAGTGTTGTTATTTTTGGTTCCACTCCGAAGTCAAATTTTTGACATATTTTGACACCTTTTCGGACTTTTTTGCACTATTTCTTTTAATAACTCAATAAGTGTATAATTTTACACATTCATTTACTTCAAATTTATCACATTTAAGTTATTAAATGCTTTGATATGTATTATATACTTAAATTTTAATTTTTTGATTTTTTTATGAATTTTTTCTTATGTTAATAGAAAGGCGGGGATTTTTCACTTTTTCTTCAGAACGGAAGCACGTATCGACAAACAGAAAGCATCAGTATTATCTAGAAGGATGTTTTAACAAGTGTTAATTGTTGTTTTTGGTTCCACAACGAAGTTAGATTTTTGACTTTGTCAGAAATGCTCATGTTTTAGCTATTTCTCTAAATAATTCAATAAATGTATGATCTACAGCACTCATTTATTGCATATTTATTAAAATTAAGTTACTAATTGCTTTGATATATATTATACATTATAATCTTATTTTCTATAATTTTTATGAGTATTTTTTTCAATTATGAATAGATATGTTTGCTGTGCACATGAACCCAAGGGTTGTGGGTTCAAGTCCTGGTACTTCTTTTACCTATATCAGGAATTTTAACCCTGGTAACTTTAGTTTCGTACAAGAGGGGAAGAACTCTTACAGTTGGTATAACATCAGGACTCACGTATGACTGTTCGATGCCAGTCTTTATCAATGACTTTTCTCGCCAAATTTACTGTCTGAATATCGCCCCTCTCCTTGTGTCCTTGTTTAGTTTAGTCTGTCAATTCGTCGGCAAATCTCTTGTACATACATGTATACTAATATTCTGCGAACATTTCCATACTTCCCTGATGTTTTAATTTCTTAAAATGTCTAAAAAAGGGTCAATCCACTTTCAACACAATATCTTAGTACCACCTACTGCTCCACTAATAAAGTTGACGTCGCCGTCTTTTGAATGATTGATGAGGGATTGCTTTATAAATTCATTCAAAATTAAATTGTTTATTACGTCATTGACTAAAATATAGCATTATGTACCCGCAAATCAGTTCGTTCTGTTGATTAGACTTTTAATACTATTTATACATGCATTGATAAGTATGCGTTAGGTTTTATTATCGATTCTTTTTGGCGCATGAACATTTCGGACTGCTCCGGTACGGTCCAACCGCTCTTATAATAATTTAATCTATTTTATGCTTCCAAGATACGTAAATTTACATCTGAGAAAATCTTGTTTAGATTCAACGCTAAATAAAGGAATTGTGAGCAATGTCTACGTGTTTCTGGGACAACCCTCGCATGATGATATATTCTCCATTCCTCCTACAGCCTATTTAAAGCCTGAGATCTCGTAAGACTATACTCCTAACGAGTGGCTGAAAGTTGAGAACCTAGGGTAGATAACTTAAAATGTGGTCCATGTTGCAAATTTATCTTTCTTAAATGATGCTATTGAATTTGAAGACGTTTACCATTACAAGTAATGTGTTAATTCTTATGAGAAATGGAAAGAAAATATATATAAATCTCTTAATCTGAATATATTCTTTATTAATTTTTCTTTCAAAATTTATTTACTGATCTCTTATCCGTTTCAATTTTTTTGAGCCACAAAAATGAAGGGTTTAAAACCTTATTTAAGCGCTCGTTTGGACCCCTTATACAAAAGGCATAGCGATAAAGGTTGAAAACCATTTCGGATATTCATAACAAAGAGGATTGAAAGAAAACAATCATGGTTATTGCAATTAATAAATGTACCCGTTTCCATGGCAACAAAGGTCACAAGCACGCTAAGTCTTATGACATTTCCTAATGCTTCAAACTTAAGAGATGGTTACCATGGCAACGGCACCCCTTTTCTACATATGAAAGATAATTTTCAACTAAGCACTCCATATTTAACTTCCGAACCAAAAATCTCTGGAATCTATGACATGCCGTGCAAACGTGTCATTGAATTTTTTTGGTTCTTACAGAGAATTGCTCTTAAGTAATAATGAATGCTCGAAGCAAAGCATACACTTTTTCATATATTTGTACGTGTTATTTTGAACAACAAGCATGAGTGTCATTTTGAAAGATTTGACAAAGTCATCTCTAATTCGCACTGATTCTTCGTCTTTCTTAAAAAATTAGTTCTCGGTGTCTGTTTTTATGACAGCTAGTTTCACAAATCAATTTTACAGTATCAATATTACTTCTTCAAATTCAAAGCATTATTTAAGAACACTGTCAGATAAATTTGCAGCATGGACCAGGCACGCACGTTTCGGATAATTAACCCTTGTCAGTTATCCTCAATCCACACAAGGAAATATTGCCAAAGACTATAAATTCAAAGTTATGTAAAAATACCAAAAGGTGTAGCAGGATGATTAAATTGCAGGGCCAACATTTTAGAAAGTTTGTGGACAGAAATTGTCGAATGCATATGAAGAAACGATTAACGTTTCGGGTATATTTAACCCTCGTCAGTGATCCTCAATCTAAGTAATGAAATAACGACACAATCTTTGAGATTATGTCCATAATATACCGGAAGTAGTAGCAAGATGGCTGGGACATGATGCTACAGGATCAAGGTTTAAGGAATTAGAAAAAAGTAAATAGAACTTTTCGAATGCGTTTGAAGAAACGAGCAACCGAATTTTATCGAACTTGGCTACATGTGCCCTCGAGGACTCTTTGTCCACCAGTATTGACACTCACTAAGTGGTACAAATGTTAAACGTCTCCAATAAACATCAAAGAAGTACCTAACCGTTATTCAGTCTCAAAGTCGAGAAGGCAAAGCAAAATCCTGAGAACAAAGATTCAAAGCTACGGAAATATTCCGCTATTATCATATCCTTATTTTCAAATTTTCAGTAATGTTAAGCTGACTTGAGGGTTAATTCTTCAAAATCGCATCATACAAACGGAATCATAAGCGCAAGATTAATTTTCTCTGTAACAACGTAGGAAAATAATTTTTTAGCAAAAGAAAGAGCAAAATCATTCTTTCCGAAAAAAAAAAATCCCCCCCCCCGAAAATCAATGGACCATTTCTTAGTGCAGTTAAAACATACCCAAACATCACATGAATGTTGCACTGTAATGTGTTGTAATGTAATTATATTGGTTTTTTCGTTACTATGATGGTTTGATATTGTCTCCGTCTGATTTCAATGTTGGGGATCTCACCCTAATGTTAAACGTCTTCCAAACCATAGAAGAACAGATTAAAATTTGCAGCATGGTCCAGATAAACTGTTTTATCTTCTGCTAAAGAATGTTAATGCCAATTGATTGATATTCTCCATTTTGGGGTTAGACTTTTATTTACTGCCAAAACATAATTATTCTATGTGGAACATCTATTTCAAAACAATCTCTGGAAACAGTGTACGATGAAGACTTGTGACTTACAATTCTTAAAAAAAGGAATAATTTAAACAATGGACACACGGCAACTGTATATAAAGGAACACGTCATGCAACACCCATTGCAAGAGCTCCATGAAAACTTGTCAAACTGGGCAATTGTCCCGATGCACACACCAAGGCACACATATGGCAAACATACCCTGCCTGGTGATGACGAAAGTCAACCATTTGTTATCCCGACCAATTATGGACAAAAAATTATTTTCTTTGATTGAAATATACCGCATTAGATGAATTGATAAAGTACGGCTTCATTCAAATAGAATAAAAGATTCCAAAAGCCACCTTTCTGTGATCATAATGTTTTGTTTTGACTATTTATAGAAATGAATTTAAGTGTAGGTCAACGTAATCAGGCAGGGGTGATTCATTAGAAATTTTTTGCAAAACTTAAAAACGTATAAGTGGTACAACTCAACATTTGAATTAAACATCTCAAGTTAAGGATGGTGAAGCGAGATATTCACCTAAAAATTTTCATAGGCAAATGAAGGAACAAATGGCGGGAAAAATTCGATATATATCTTAACAAAATTTTTAGCCCCTATAACTATTTTCAACATCCAAGTATGTAGACAGTTCCTTTAGAATACATGTTTGGGGGTTGATATGAGCGCATTTCGAAAGTTTTGCAAAAAAAAATGTCTCATACCGAGGGTGCATTCAGAGTGACCCAAATACATTCTCATTGAAAGGACATTTGTATGATACATTCACCTCAGTCATGCAATTATTTTGTAGGAGCCTACGTACCTGTAATTGAAAATAAGGACTCACGGATAGCCATTCCTAGGGATGGAGGATTGAAGGCACGCCTTACCAACGGTTTCAGTCTACCCTTCAGTATTTGTCTTGATAGATATACGAATGCTACTATCCAAGTTGCGTGTAACGAAAAATTCAACAATAGGTATTTCTTGCCTTATTCAACTGTTCTATGTTAGTGTTATGTGTGTTAGTAATTCAATTTGATCGAACTTGGCTACTTGCCCTCGGGTCACTATTGTAAATTGCTATTTTCCTTATCTATCAGGAATTTATTTTATTCAGCACGGGTGCTGCTACGCCAACAGGAGATGCATACTCTCCCAACGCACCTGGTCTCTTCTCATTTATGGATTCTTTGAAGGATGTTTAATTTGATTGTATTATGTGTAAGCGGTGCCTCTATTCTTTAATATTATATTTCACTAGTAGTTATAATGTTTTATACGCTTTGGAAGCAATTGAATTGCATTTTCAATTATAATGAACATCTTATTTCTACATTGAAACTTCGCTTATAGTTATTTGTGGAAATGTTTCTTTCTCTTCAGTCTGAAATCGGGCCAATGAGCGAAACTCTCCTTGTTTCAAATAATACAGCGAGAGAAATTAAATAAGGTTTCAGCTGCCATTTTGGTCCCCCTTACTGAAATACTTATATGAATTATGGCAAAGCCATAGTGAGGACGCAGGGTGACATTGAAAAAAATATTACTACTTCAAAAATTGAAAATGGGTAATTTTTTTAATTAGAAATAGAAGATAAATGAGCATGTAAATAGAATACCAGTGATAGATAAACAAATAAATATGAAAATAAATAAATAAATGAAAATAAATGAAAACGAATTAAAAAGGAGAAATAAAAAAATCATACTCCAAGAAGAGAATATGGTGTATTAAACGTGAATTTCAATGTATATTTCTTCAGGAATTAAGCCTTTTAAGTTTTTTGTGGGATGAGAGAGATACTTTTAACCTTCTCTTCATAATACTTCAGTATTTTCACATATATTTGCTCCGTCAACTTCACCCAAGTGGCAAAAAACAATCCCCCCCTAAAAAAAAAAACAAACAAACAAAAAATTCAAACAAACCCGCCTCTTGTTATTTAGCTACAACTGAGAGAGACATCGGTGTAGAATCGGTCTTACAGTTTCTTGAAAATTTTAACAGATCTGCAGACACATACATGTATACAGGTAACTTCAATATTTCGTCCGTCCCACACGTTTTTCCACATACAACTCCCCCCATCCCCACCCACACATCAACATAATCACATAATCAAGTAAGTAAACCATGATTCAATGGATTCAATTAAATTATTGACATCGTATATACCGCTGAAAACAGGTTGTCCAATAATCCTCCGTCCATATAGACCGAAATTCCGAATATACATAGGATGAGTAGTAAGCCCCAAGACTCTGGCGAAACCGCACGGCTGAGTTTGTACGTTATACAGAATTTGTACTGAATTAATTTTGGAAACCAGTATTTTTCCTTTTTATTTACACGTGTTATCTTCAAGAGGACAACGTCCTCTATAACTTGCATAATATATAGATCATGATTCTTCTCCATAGAAACACGAAGAAGAACTGTTTGCAGCATCTGGTCTGGGCTCGTCATCGATCTGTATGTACGAGTATATCCCATATTGGGAGTTCGCTTCTTTTCATATGGTGGAGGTTTTTGTTTGTTTGCTTTGGTTCCTGTTTTTTCCTGATTTTGTATGCCTTCGGTTTCTGATTTCCTGAATTATCGATTTTGTGCTGTATACAGGGATGTCATTTTCCATATTTGCCATTCATGCGAAATTCGAAGAAAAGTTTTAGCTGTATTGCCTTAGCACGGTGTGCTTGTAACAGCAACACATACAATGCAATCCTTACTTACATTGGACTATTATATATCGAGATTGCCTATAACATACAGTTCCTCTTCCTGTTTCTATGGAGCAGTGTTATTGTCGATTTCTCTTAGTCTCTTCTTTTCTCGTCAGAAAGATCCATTTCATATTTTCTCAAGAATTTATAAGCCTTTAGCCCCGGTCACACTGCACTCCACGTCCAAATCACGTTAAAAAATCTGCTGGACGTGGTCATACGTGGTAATTTTTGCCACGACTGTGCTTTGTACGGGATATGACGGCCAGCGACTGTTCCACTGCTGGAACACTGTCTATCTATCTATCTATCTATTGATACTGTATGGCCCTCCAGCGGAGTATTCTATACAGCGTGCGCGTCAGTGCAATATTAGTCTGTAGAAAGTGCAAGTAAAAGAGTTTATTTACAGTTAAAAACAGAGTACATTCCAGATGTTACGGGTGGAGGAGGGGGACCCTTTGAACTTGGGATCTGAAGCTCTCAGGGTCTGGTAAGGTGACAAGACTGTAAGGGAGGCTGTTCCATAGAACAATGGTCCTGGGGAAAAATGAGAACTTAAAATAGTCTTTAGTGGTGCTTACCTGATAAAAATGAAGGGGATGGTTTCGAGAGGAGTGCCTAACAGGGATGGAGTAGTGAGCACGACTAACCACGTCTAAGGCTAAAAACGTCCGTGACAAGATGCTATACACACGCTTTTATCCGTGATACCAACGCGGAACACCCGTCGAATGACCGTGCTCTGGCCGTAACAGACCATTTCGGTTTTCGCGTCTCCTCCAAGTTTTAATGATTGCCGGAACACATATTTTTATGCCCCCGGAATCAAAGATTCGGGGGCATATAGTTTTTGGCCTGTCCGTCTGTTTGTCTGTTTGTCTGTTTGTCCGAAAAACTTTAACATTGGACATAACTTTTGAATGGGAAGTGATAGGGCTTTCATAATTCACATGTGTATTCCTTGTGACAAGACCTTTCCATTGATACCAAAATTTTTGACCTCGTGACCTTGACCTTGACCTTTGACCTACTTTTCAAAAACTTTAACATTGGGCATAACTTTTGAATGGTAAGTGATAGGGCTTTCATATTTCACATGTGTATTTCTTGTGACAAGACCTTTCCATTGATACCAAAATTTTTGACCTCGTGACCTTGACCTTGACCTTTGACCTACTTTTCAAAAAACTTTAACATTGGGCATAACTTTTGAATGGTAAGTGATAGGGCTTTCATATTTCACATGTGTATTCCTTGTGACAAGACCTTTCCATTGGTACCAAAATTTTTGACCTTGTGACCTTGACCTTGACCTTTGACCTGCTTTTCAAAAAACTTTAACATTGGGCATAACTTTTGAATGGGAAGTGATAGGGCTTTCATATTTCACATGTGTATTCCTTGTGACAAGACCTTTCCATTGATACCAAAATTTTTGACCGCGTGACCTTGACCTTGACCTTTGACCTATTTTTCAAAAACTTTAACATTGGGCATAACTTTTGAATGGTAAGTGATAAGGCTTTCATATTTCTCATGTGTATTCCTTGTGACAAGACCTTTCCATTGATACCAAAATTTTTGACCTTGTGACCTTGACCTTTGACCTTTTAACCCAATGACCTCACATACATGTACTTAACAGAAAATAGTGTTCATATTAACAAAGATGCCACCGGGGGCATTCGTGTTTCACAAACACAGGCTTTATTGGATGTGTTATTGCCGTCATCAAGCCGTAAAGAGCAGTGTGACCGGGCCTTTTGATTGTGGTTTTGTAGAATCTAATTCAGGTTTTGTGTTCGAATATAGATTTTGGCATGTGATAGGTATGTTTTATTAGCTTTAAAAATACGCACAATTTGTAAAACTGTCGCTTTACTTATGTGCATAAATAATAGTAATTTCACCTATGCCTATGTATGCGAATGATTAAACTCTACTCAGTTATTTCTGTAGGTATTATTCCAAATATCGTGTGGCAACGTACGACTCTCAAGATATAAAGAGAACACCTCTCTGTCTGCAATTCAACTGCACTGGACGTGAAAACAGATTGTCTCAATGTCCAGCTAGTGTCCTTCATGGATCAAGGAGTTACATTCCTCCTGGCATTTTATGCGGCTATGGTAAAAACATTTTTTATTTCATTCAGAATGTTACTTTCAATATTATGTTATCGTCAGAATATAGAAAGAAGCGAATGGTGACCTAGGGATTGTCCGACAAATTTCAGAAGAAAGATGGGATCTACATCAAGACTCGGTTGCAGAACACATCGCAAACTAAAGGGACAAGCAACATCAAATGCTATATTTTCCTCTTGGACAACGTTTAATGTTATATTTGGTGCGAAAATCTACTAGAAGGCACTTGTCAGTTCCTGTTGCAGATCAATTTTGAAAAGAATTTATTCAAAATCTTCAAAAGCAATAAAATTCATGATTTTAAATCAATGGCACCTCTCAGAATATCGGTCGGACTCTGTGGGTGACAACATACATGAGCTTTCTTCAACTGGCAAAACATGGACTGTATCTCACTTTCACCCTTCTTATTTCCATTTACCTAGCTATGGCCTCTGTGTTTTCACGTCTTGTTGGTTTGGGTATGTGATGACTTTATTTCACGCTACAATTGTGCGTTCTTTGGGTCCTTTGGATAGCCGAAAAAGCTGGAGTGCTATACGCTTAAATTCAGATGACCATATCATTTGGTACTTGCGTGGCAGATGACCTTCCTTAGCAGGCGCCGATTGTCTCTTGATCTCGTTACTCTATGTGTAATGTTTCTATGTCGTATCATCCTTTTACGTCACTTGCTATGCTTTATACTGAGTGTTTATGCGTCGGATGTTTGATGACTGGCTGTAAGTGCTGCAACCGAGTTGGTTGGATACCCTATTTTTTAACTATTGATAATTCTGTTTTTAAAAATATAAGAATGTAATTTTATGCACAAGAATTGACTCTCAACAAGACAAACGTTAATGACACTAAGACACCATTTTTGACATAAATATATTTAATGGAGATATATTTACAAGTGTGCACGACAAAGAAGGCGATTTTAGATTTATTCAACATAGTGCATGTCCCCTGCCTCAACGGTTCTTTAGACTAGCTTATATTCGTACAGAATTTACATTTCACAGCTCATTAAGTGCGATCATGTACTATTTTTTATTTCTATAGTAGTAATCTACAAATTACCAGATAAAAAAACTGAAGGTCATAATGTAGTTAAGACTTCCTGAAAAAACTACGAAATACACTGTCAGCTTCTTTTGAAATTCGGACTAATACAAGAAAGGAGGGAATCTCCAATAAGACTCGGTTGCAGCACCAACAGCAACACACACAACACCCCAAGTGAAAACACAGAGAAGAAATACACAACAAACGAGATATCAAACATCGAACATAAAATGCAACACATAAAGCCCCCTTCACACTTTCACAAATCGGGCCACGGATAGCTACGGATCGTGAAAAATTTTGCATCCGTAGCTATCCGCAGCAATCCGTAGATCGATCCGGCCCTTGTCGTGACAAGTCGTAGCTATCCTTGGCAATCCATAGCTATCCGGGATGAGACAGAATATTTTTGATCAAAATTTTCCACGACTCCGCTACGGATAGATTTCACAGCACGAAAAGCCGAGTTTCCATGTTTTGGAAACCACGTGGAAACTGCATGGAAACCTGAGGTTGACAGTTTCCAAGTGGTTTCCAAGGCATGGAAACCTGGCTCAGGTTTCCACGTAGTTTCCACCGGGTTTCCATTTTGGAAACTTGGTTGAGTGGTTTCCATTAGGTTTCCATTTTGTAAACTACTAGTCAAAATTAAAGAAGCAAAATTATTCATTTATTTTTACTTTGACTTTGGGGAAGTTGACGGATCCGGCCCATAATCGACATGCGGACGGCCTTCGATATCTCAGGAACTATGCAAATTCGGTACATTAGCTCCGTGCGGCGACTTTACATACATACCATAACGGCACGGTGGACTATTTTTATTTATTTATTTATTTATTTATTTATTTATTTATTTATTTATTTACAACACATTCGTTTGTTATACAAATACAATTGTGATTAATTGATTAATTAATTAATTTATTTATTAATGAATGAATGAATGAATGAATTTTTTTTATTTATTATTTATCTACTTATCTATCTATCTATTTACGCATCTTTTTTTTTTTTTTTTTTTTTTTGGTTTCTTCTACTAAACCATAATATATCAACTATATATAACGTATATTAGAAAAAACTGTTTGTTCTAATTCATTTTTTTTTCTAGTATTTATAATACCGGTAATACATTTCTAGAAAGAAACTTTATAAAATTAATATGCAAAATGTTTTCATTCATAAAAGCCATTTATTCTCTAAAGCCAGCGGAGTGGTTTAATTTCAAGTATATACACAGACACCGGTAATGTAACGTTTGACCCCATGCAAATTTCATGTCAATTGGAATTCAGTTCTATAGTCGGGGGCGGTGCGAGGCTGTGACAAGTACACAGTTGATGCATGCAATCGCGGCATGTTATTAACGTTTGACCCCATGCAAATTGCATGTCAATTGGAATTCAGTTCTAAAGTCGGGGGCGGTGCGACACTGTGACAAGTACACGGTTCACTGCATGACGCAGCATGTTAGTTTGTAACGCCGCTAGGAAATATCTTGCATGGAGAGAGAGAGAGAGAGAGAGAGAGAGAGAGAGAGAGAGAGAGAGAGAGAGAGAGAATTTTCGTCATGTTTATAATTTTAATAAAATGCGAAAAATCAGCTTGAATGTACTTTACACAAATATACGTACTCAGTCATGCATCTATTAAAAAATCTGAAGTTATTCGTACATGGCGTATGTACATATATATACTGTACGTTTTAATTAACATAGTGTAATATAGTTTAATTAGTAAATAAAGCCTAGAAAAGGGTAGACTAGGCAGTGGTGGATCCAGTGCCCCCTTTACTTGGGGTCAAGGGGCAAATTATGTCGATTTTTAACGAAAATGTCTGATTTTGGAAAATTGTGGGTCAGTGCCGGGGGCGGACGCCCATCCGCCCCCCCCCCTCGATTTTGCCACTGCTAGGACTGAAGCTCATACTGAAGCTCATACTGCCAGCAGCGAGAGAGAGACTCAGATATGCATAAAGTGAAAAAAGGCAAGAAAAAGACTGAAAGGAAACATATTAAAAATATGGTTTAAACTGAATATAACTAATAGAGTATAATTTAAGATCAATGTAAGTATGTTTGTCTGTTCTTTGTATTAATTGTGACCCGCTTATAGATCTGCATTCTAGTATCTATACAAAAAAAACTAACAATAATAAAGATAAAACGATTTATAACAACATATGAAATCCTTTTTTAAAAATCGATTTTGAAAGAAATAGGGCACGGTCCATTTAATATTCGGGAGGGGGGGGGGGTGTCAGAGCAAGATTATTTTTTCGCCTCGGATCGGAGCAAATTATTTTTTTTCTTGCAGAGCTGGAGCAAGAAATTTGCAATATATTTAAAAGATTAGAATGTTTGTGTTTTATCGATAGAGCCGGGAATTTTTTGGGAATTTTAAGCGAAATTTTATAGTAATTCTTCAAATTCAGATTACTTATAAGAACAAGACTATTTTTTTTCTGACACACCATAAGCAAATTATTTTTTTT
>VSWD01000011.1:14553563-14574550 GCA_033119305.1 Pinctada imbricata | reverse complement strand
GATGGCAATCGAGCTTACTCTATCTAAAATCAAAGCAGAAAGTACATTGAACAAAGGAGGGGATCACCAACAGCACTATGTTGCAGAACCTAAAGCAATACTCAAAGACCCTTAATGTAAAAACAAAAGCAGGCACGCACGGAAAGAGACGCAAATGGGGCAAATGAGTTAAAGAAGATCCTGACGATAATCTCAACAGCACTCACAATAGAGCACCAATTGTGCATCGACGGGACCCTAGCAAGCTAGAGGTGGGACCAACTTATCACACAAAAACATCAAAAACAAAAGGCCACACATACACAATGGGCAACCGGTGCCGACCAAGGACGGTCATCTGCCAACACTCCGTCTGACTTTTTATTGGAAAGGGGGGGTATCATGCATGTGTAGGGGGAGCTATATAAGAATTAGTCAAATAGGAAAAAAGATATTAAGATCTACCTTTTTTGAAATATTTTCTCATATCGCAGATCAGAATGAGATGCTATAATTTTTTCTCTTTAATTTTGATACACCGTACGATTTCATAATTAACATAGTCACATACAACACTGCATCGGGAAAGAGTTAATTTCTAGTATTCTTATTCAACAGATCACAAAGAAGACCTCGAAGTCATGGCATTCGAAAATATAATAGGCATGAGATACATAGTTTCTCCTTCGATGACTTGGTTCCATTTTTGAATGAGCCTCTAGGCCTGCATTATATTCGTACCAAATTATACTCTGTTCCTTTACGGAAGTTACACGAAATCTACGATTATACGAAGGATCTCGCATATACCGATACACGTTCCCCAGAATACAGACTACAAGGAGTCATCTTGGACATTTCTACTTTTCGTTTATTTCAAGCAGTTAGATCAGATAAATCAGAGGAGAAAACAAACCGCCCTTTCATTAAAGTAAGATTTGCAAACAAAGGTATTGATAACTTGAATCTTGGTCAAATTTTGAATCACAAAACTGTCACAGAAAAAATCCCACCATATTTCAAAAGAAAAGAAACTCCTTGTATTTCCTATAGCTACACACCAACAGTTGCATCTAAAATTTACAATTACAAACGATTCCTGCAATGTATAGATTTAAGTAATCTCTCACTACATCCACTTCCCTGCGAATGTTCTTCATCGGATTTCAACTACTCTCCTTGTGGACACGTTATTACTGGTGACCTTAGTATAGTCAAGAACGACAAGTTGAGAGAATTGTTAAAAAAGGGTCCCAAATACAGAGAAAGTATGTCCTTTACATGGAACCAAAATGTCAAAATTATTATGGACTCTTGTGAGGAATATGCAAGACGTTGGGCAAAGAAAGAGGATGTACAGCTCGACACCCTTTCCGAATGGATAAAATCAATCAGAGGGTTACTTTTATCTAGAATTAACCGATTAAAATCAATTGTGAACACCAGATTCGTGTCTATATTTAAAGACCCTGATGTTATCACAGAACTTACCTACCTCCAAGAACATTATGTCATCACACCAGCGGACAAAGCCTCAAATAATTACACATTTACTTGCAAAAAGTACTATTTCGACAGTCTAGTTAAACAGTTGGGTTTAAATTCGACACCTGGAAATCCCACTTACACCCCAACAAACCTTTCTGCCTCTGAAATAATAGATAACCACAAATCAGCTCTTGCTTCCTTTGGCTTCGACACTACCAATTTAGATTTAGATTTACCATACTTATACTGCATACCTAAAATGCATAAGAATCCGTACAAGCAACGTTTCATCGCTGGTTCCTCAAAATGTTCTACCAAATCTGTATCGATCTTACTCACCAAAGTTTTATCTGAAATCAAATCTGGGCTACAAAAATATTGTTCGACAGTATATTCTCGCAGTGGTATCAACCAGATGTGGATTTTAAAGAATTCGAAGGAACTTTTAGAACATCTGAAATCCACTCATTTTAGTAGAGTCCATTCGATCAAAGCCTTTGATTTTTCGACACTTTACACTACAATTCCACATTCTAAATTGAAAGAAAGACTCGCAAAAATTATAAGTAATGCGTTTACAAGTAAGAACGGTAATCGCAAATACAAATTTATTGTTGTTAACTATGACAAAATCTACTTTGTAAAAGAAAATTCAGATTCTGAAAATAAGTACACTGAACAGACATTATTCAGATGTTAAACTTTCTGATCGACAACATTTTTGTGGTGTTTGGAGGAAAGGTCTTCCAGCAAATTGTCGGAATTCCAATGGAGACCAATTGTGCCCCACTCCTTGCCGACATTTTCCTTTACTCGTACGAAGCTGAATTCATTCAATCTTTGGTCTCTGAAGGGAAAAGATACTTAGCTTCTGACTTCAACTTCACTTACAGATACATAGACGATGTGTTATCCATCAATAATCCAAAATTCGCGGATTACCTGAGCAGTATCTATCCTTCGGAGCTTGAAGTCAAAGAAACTACAGAGACAAATAATTCAGCATCCTATTTGGACATAATGTTGTCCTTCGACACTGATGGTCACATGAACACCTCACTCTATGACAAACGTGACGACTTCAATTTCAGCATTACGAACTTTCCTTCATCGCCTGCTTATGGCGTGTTCATATCTCAGTTGATACGCTATGCCAGAGCAAGTACCAAATATACGGATTTTGTTCTGAGAGCTAGGCGTCTTTCAGATAAGCTTCTCAGTCAGGGATATGTTTGTGACCGACTAACATCGTCACTGAGGAAGTTCTACGGTCGATATGGGGAACTCGTCATACACTATGATATCCCACTATCCAGAATGGTGGATGATATTCTGTCATAGACCATTTGAACCATCCAACCAAAGATTGTACTCTATATCTTCCAAAATGGAAGTAACCGGATGTGACAGTTCTACCGAATTGAAGCGACGGGTGTTGCATGCAAGCAGGAGATGCTTACTCTTCCTGGGCACCTGGTCTCACTCTCATATCGGGAGTTCGCTTCTTTTCATATGGTGGAGGTTTTTGTTTTTGTTTGCTTTGGTTCCTGTTTTATCCTGATTTTGTATGCCTTCGGTTTCTGATTTTCTGAATTATCGATTTTGTACTGTAGACAGGGATATGGTCATTATCCATATTTGTCATTGCTGACAGTTACAAAGCCAATGGCCGCTAAGACGACCTTATTTTTTTATCCTCAATTGCCCTCTGTTCAATTAATTCATGAGTCTAGACCATGAGTCCCCGAGTGCACATATAGCCAAGCTCGATCGACTTCTTCGGTTGAACTTTTCTTCAGCGCATTCAAAAATTTCTTGAAATTTCGGAATAGTCGGTCCTAGCTGTAGCATTATATCCCGCCCATATTGCTACATCAGTTACACGTCACTTGCATCCATTGTCAAGGGAGGGTCGGCGCCGGTTATGATTATGCGAGATTGCTACATAATTATAGTATATCATTTTCCTCGACTCAGGGTGTGTATTTTGTTTTCTTTTTTGCTTATCTTCCCGATAAGGATCCGTCTGACCCTTGTTGCATTTCGATCGATTCTAACCATTGACAATCCTGCTTTTGAATTATATAAGAATGAAATTTATCCACAAGAATTAACCCTTATCATAGTAAATTTCCCTTGGCTTGACGGTGATGTTCCAAGATTACCGTCATACGGCATTTACATATCACAGCTCATCCGCTACGCTAGAGCATGTACTGATATTTTGGATTTTCACAGTAGAAATTTACAAATTACCAAAATACTTTTAGGTCAAGGTTTCCGCTTTCATAAACTACTTAAGACTTTCTGGAAATTTTACAAAAATTACAGTCAACTTCTTTTAAAATTCGGATCTATACATGCAACAGAGTACATTACTATGGGTATTACACAACCTGTCTTTTATGGTGATATGATAAACAAAATAAAAAGGATCAAAGGTAGGCAGCATAACCATCGAAAATGCGTCAGAATCATCAAACGCCTTTTATACCGTGGATATGATCCTAATGTCACCAGACGGACACTAGGCTTGGTACTTGACCAATCTACAGTCTTGTACAAGCGCATCCTTGAGACTTGCACTCTGACTGACTGTGACGACGGGGCTCCATGGCGGGCCCTGTCCAAACCTTTTTAGAGAAGACAGGGCCCCGACCACCTGTCCTCTCTGAATGTCAGTCGGACTCCTCGGGTGATTACATACATGAGCTCGCTACAGGCGGCAGAGCACGGACTGTATTACGCTTGCCCTCTTTTTATATCCATTTACATATTCATCTAGGGCCTCTGCGTTTCGCGGTCTTGTTTGTGTGATGTCATCTTACAGTGAGGAGGTTGTTTTACACCACAATTGTACGTTCTTCGAGACCTCTGGGTAATTGGAGAAGTGAGAGTGTTGTGCGCACGTAATCCAGGATAACCACACCATTTGCTACTTGCGTGACAGATGGCCGTCCAAAGTCGGCACCGGTTACCCATTGGTCTCATCGGTTTATGTGTAATCTTTTGTGTTTGATGTTTACATGTCGTGTGTCTCGTTTCCCTCTCGTGCTGTACTCGTCTGTTGTGTTTTTGCATCGGGTGTTTTGGTGTTTTACTGTTGATGCTGCAACGGGGTCTTGTTGGAGATCTCCTCCCTTCTTTTTACATGTATTTAATTGATAGAAATACGAAACAAATATGTTTCAACTAAATATCCTTCCAACCTAGGAGTCCATTAACAACTTGTAAAAAATATCTTTGCTAGCACCAGCCCCCCAAACACCCGAAAAAATATATTTGCTAGACCCCCCCCCCCTCTCTCTCTCTCTCTCTCTCTCTCTCTCTCTCTTTCCTCTCTCTCTCTTTCACTTTCTCACTCTCTTTCGTGAACCCCAGCATATCGTCCGATCTGCACTCAATGATGAACCTGTATATTATAATCTCCAGCATATTTTAAAAGTGTAACAATAAAAAAAGATTCATATTCAAGATTTCCTGGGTGACGAGGTCTTCTTTGTGGTATGTTGAATAAGCTAGTCACATTTACCGATTGACAACCGGGACTTGTTAAGTTTCCTTTGCTGCTATTATCGTTGATTTCATTATTTAACCATATTTCATGAAATATGAACTGTTATTTAAATGTTTTGTTCTATTGAAATATATACATGTATGTTCAAAGAAGAATATAATTTCTTTTCCAAAATTCATTATTCATTGATATTATTATATTTCTGTAAAGTTCAGGACCAAGTTTAAAAGTAAACTTTTTGAAGATGTCGCCATTGATTTAAATAAAGTTGTTAAAGTTGAGTTGCCCAAAAGTAATCTAATTATATAGATTTCATATATGAGTATAAATTAATCATCTTCAAACCACCCTTTTCATAGCTCATGTACATTTGATTTCTAGAAATTTTATCAACTTTACTTCTCTAAATGAAATTAAAAAATATTGTTTCTAAGTGTTTAAAGAGTGCATTACTAGGATTTGGGAGGGATATAAAAAGGTGTGTTAATTTTGATAAATATAAGGTTTAAATAACTGTTATCTTCCCTTAAGGAGTAAGTATGCGTTTTGACCAAACTGGCTATAAGTTGGTTTCTTTTTCGAATATCTTTTGCTTCTAAATACTTTTCATCATTGGAGAAAAGAAATTATACAAATGAAAATATAGTTCAACTCAAAAGACATGATGGATTAAATAGAAGTAATAAAGAAAATAAAATCTAACTATGAAAAGTTATATTCCAATAAAGATGATAAACTAAAAGAAATTGACTTAAGTGATCTACTGAAGAATTACCAAATTAATAGACTAAATGAAGTAGACAAGACAATGCTTGACAAACCATTTAATATAGAGGAGGTAGCACTGCGGTCAAATCCCTTAAACACAATAAGAGCCAAGGGCCGGAAGGTTACGGTGCCGTGTTTTGTTTTTTGTTTTTGGCCTGATGTAAAATTCTTTATATTCAGATCATTAAAAGAGGGGCTTGATCATGGTGAATTTTCCGTAAATCAAAAGAATGGCGTAATATCTAGTTTACCTAAAACAGGATAACCACGCGACACATTGAAAAATTGGAGACCTATATAGTTCTTCGTAATGTAGCTTAGCATCTAGAGTTAAAAATGCTCTATGTCATGTTATACAAAAAAATAAATCTGGATTTATGAAAAACCGATACAAAGGAGAAAACACTAGGATTCTATATGATATTATGCATAATTTAGAAGATAATAGGCTTGAGTGATTATCTAAATAATGATAGACTTCGAAAAAGCTATCGATTCTGTTTCTTGAAAATTTATTGAAGGGTTTTAGATTTTTTTTTTAATTTTGGGCCAGAATTCAAACGACATATCCATAGTCTTAATAATGATTTCAAACTTTGCTTAATACAACAGGGTTTTTCCTCAATTTTCCATAAAATAGGCGTTGCTGTCGTAAAGGTGAATGTTTAACGTCTTCAAATTCAATAGCATCATTTAAGACCTGATAAATTTACAGCATAGACCAGACATGCACGTTTCGGGTACTAAACCCTCGTCAGTGATTCTCAGTCTAAACAATGTAAAATGGCCAAAATGTATGAAAATTATTATGTCCAAAAACCCATTTCTCCTTATATATTAATATTGTGTGTACTGGACTCATCCTCGAGGACAACTTTTTCTCTCTAAAAATGCATTTTTCAATGCTAGATCAAAATATTCAAGTTTTAAACCAAACATAGAAAATGTAGGTGTATTTGGCTTGGTTCAAAGAAAGATAGAAGTGAAAGGTGGTGACGGTTTTGTTCTGACTCTCCATTGATTTGGACAAATCAATAATTTACATATCTAGGTATAATATTAAGTTTAACCCATATGAAATGATCGAAGTAAAAGCAAAAGATATTTGTTCCCAAATGATGCTATTGAATTTGAAGACGTTCAACATACCAATAGTAAAATACTTTTTTCTGCATACAACTTCTCTAATATGTACACCACGCTTCCTCACGACAAAATCAATGATCGGTTGTCTCAACTAATTAAATGGTGTTTTGATCGAGAGGGGTAAACTTACATTTGTACATCTGAATCCAAGGGGTTTTTTTTTCCTCAACAGACTACAAATCATGGACATGTAGCGACCTGTGTAATGCCTTGTCCTTCCTCTTTCACAATATTTATGTTAGATTTGGTGACGATCTTTACAATCAGGTTGTAGGGATTTCTATGGGTACCAACTGTGCGCCGCTTGTTGCAGATTTCTTTTTATACGCTTTTGAAAAAGAATTTATCCAAAATCTTCAAAAGAACAGAAGATCTGATGATTTGAAAAACTTTACTTATACGTCTAGGTACCTGGGTGATATTCTCACTATTGACAATCCTGCTTTTGATACATATAAGAATGACATTTATCAACAGGAGTTGACACTCAACAAGGTAAACGTTAAAAATACAGATACACCAAATTTCCCCGCCTGACGGTGACATTCCCAGACTACCGTCATACGGCATTTACATGTTACAACTTATCCGATACGCTAAAGCGTGCACTAATGTGTTGGATTTTCATAGTAGAAATTTACATATAACCAAGATTCTTTTAGGCCAAGGTTTCCGATTTCATAAAGTAGTAAAGATTTTTTGGAAATTTAACAAAAAATACAGTCAGCTTCTTTTAAATTTTGGACCTATACAACCAACAGAGTATATTACTTTGGGTAATTCATAGCCTGCATTCTATAGTGACATAATAAACAAAATCAGAAGGATCAAAGGAAGACAGCATAGCCATCGAAAATGTGTCAGAATCATCAAACGCCTTTTATATCGTGAAGATGATCCTAATGGCACCAGATGGACACTCGGCATGGTACTGGACCAATCTACAACCTTGTACAAGCGCATTCTTAAGACTTGCACTCTGACCGACTGTGACGACGGGACTCCATGACGGGCCCTGTACAAACCTCTTTAGAGAAGACAGGGCCCCGACCACATGTCCTCTCTGAATGTCGGTCTGACTTCTCTGGTGATACAAATGTAACAAGCATGAACTCGCTACAGTCGGCAGAGCACGGACTGCATTTCGTACGCCCCTACCCTATTATTATATATATATATATATTTACATATTCATCTGTGTTCATTGGGCACCCTGCGTTGTGCTGTCTTGTTTGTATTATCATCTTACAGGGAGGAGGTTATTTTACACAACAATTTTGCGTAACAATTGTGCGTTCTTCGAGACCTTTGGGTAACCGGAAAAGTGGGAGGGTTGTACGCACGTAATCCAGGATAACGACACCATCTGTTACTAACATGGCTGATGACCGTCCTAAGTCGTCACCGATTGCCCATGGGTCTCGTTGGTTTAAGCCCCCTTCACACTTTCACGGAGCGAGCCCGCTACGACTCCAAAAAAGGTCTATCCGTGGCAAGTCGGGACGTCAAATGTTCGATGAACAGTGAACCTACGACTCCAGTAAGAATTGCTATGGGTTTATACGAATCGAGTACGGATAGCTAAGGATTGCTACGGATATCGTCCCGACATTGCTACGGATTGCTACGACACGCGAACGGATAGATACGGATTTCTACGACACGTGTACGAATAGATACGGATTGGTACGGATTGCTAAAAATTACTACGACTCGAGTACGGATACGGATAGCCACGATTCGCACAAGGATAGCTGCGACTTCAGGACGGATTGGTAGGACTGGCTTGAATTTCCTATGTATTTTAAAACCATAGTTATTAACTAAAATACCGAAAATGTTCAAATTGAGATGGTCTCACTTGTTTTATAACAGTATTGAGGTTTTATACATGCCTTAATATCATTACCTGAAATTGAATAGTTGAAGTATTAACTCATATATTGACCGAAAAACGCACAGAAAACTAATAGATTGGAAGTTAATATAAGACACAACCCTTGGCTATCTGTAGCAACCCGTAGATGAGTCGTAGCAATCCGTAGGAGAGTCATAGCAATCCGTAGGGGAGTCATAGCAGAATCGTACCAATCCGTAACAGAGTCTTAGCAATCCGTAGCAGAGTCGTATTGCTATTTTAATCACAAAAATTGTCCCGGATTGCTACGGATACGCTACGGGTAACTACGACTCCCCTACGGATACCTACGACTCCACGACGGGTGGCTAAGACTCCACTTCGACTCCGCTACAACAAACACAGGACGAAAAAACAGGTTTCCATACCTTGGAAACCTGGTGGAAACCACATGGAAACCCGGGGTTTCCATGTGGTTTCCACCAGGTTTCCATAATGGAAACCAGTGGTTTCCATGTGTTTGGAAAGCGCTAACCGCCCGGTTTCCATGATGGAAACCACTTGGAATCGGGTTGGAAACCTCAAGTTTCCTTTTGGTTTCCATACCTTGTAAACCTGTATAAGAGCTGGTTTCCACGATGGAAACCACTTGGAATCCGGTTGGAAACCTCAAGTTTCCTTTTGGTTTCCACATCTTGAAAGCCTGTATAAGAGCTGGTTTCCATGATGGAAATTAGTTGGAAACTGGATGTTTCCTTTTGGTTATATCTTGTAAACTGGTTTCCATATACTGTAACTGTATGAAAAACTCTTTATGTGTTAGTATATACAGTGAATTTGAAAGTTTTGAATCCTGCACTTTTCGTATTCCTTTATATCAGTATCAAGGCTACATGTATATTCTTCTATGTACTTTTTATGTCATAATAAAAAACCCTAAAACATGCTTATCATACTGTGTAATATTTATTCAGAATACATGCTTATTCAACATCAGATGTGCAAGATTCCATGAAATCATAAATATACATGTTTAATCTTTCAAATTTAAAAATGGCATCTTCCATTCTTCATTGTCCTTGTTTAATATATCATGTTTTTTAAGATGGAAATGAAATTTAGAAAAAGATGGACGTGTCTCTTTAAAACCACTACAGAAATAAAATGTACTTGTATTCTTTGAAAAAAACCAGATATTTTTAAACAAGTGTGTAGAAATGATGGACAAATTTTATCCTTGCCAAAAACAGACAAAGTCACAAAGAGATCTCTTTCAGATAAAATTTGTTATTCTGCAGAGATTGACATTTGACGGAAATCCCAGTTCATGATGTTTCAGACCACTGTTACAAATTTCTTTCTTTTGTCCTCTACTTTTTCTTCTGTCCTCTGTCTCATCTGGAATGAATGAAAAAAAAAAATAATATAGTAAGCGGCAACAAAATTACAAACTACAGTTGTAGAGAACTAATATTGCAGGTTGGGATGTCACAAGATGTTTATGTCAACAATTTATGAATTATAAGAAAGTGGAAGTTCCAAAAAGGCACAAATTTATCCCCCATGGAATTAAAATTAAAGAGAGGTTGAGCAAACCCAACTTGTACGTGTAGGAGAACTTGTGCGTGTACTAACACGTTATCTGTTTACATGTTGACTTTATGCGGTTGAGCAGATGTCACAACGAGTACTGCTACGTGCATATCGTATATACGTTCATATTTTGTTTACAACTACTTATTCGTCAATAACTTGGCATCTAGATTCTAAAGGTAAGGGACATTCAGCATTGACGGTGAATTGATTTATCTATTCCGAGTAATCAGATTTATATAACATAAAAATTAAACCTCAAGAGTAAAATTTTTGGTCAACTTTTAGGGTTCTTCTTTAAGATGTGATACATTTTATTTGCAATTCCTTCTAATATTCAGAAAGTACATATGTTCCCAAATAAATTGAATATAGGTTTTCATAGGTTATCTGCATTCAGTTGCTTATAAAATCTACAAGTAATCATAAATGTGTACTTACCGCTTTACACGCTATACAGAACGTGTAACGTGTAACACAGGTGCGTGGAGCGCAAAATATGATGACGTCATAAACAACTTTTTGACGTATGCGTACATGTACAAGTTCGGTTTGCTCAACCTCTCTATTATACCACGGTGATGGTGAAATTTCAACCCAAGTGTGCAAAAATTCTGCAAGTCAAGAACGAGGCTTGCCGAGTCGTGGACAAGCAAAATTTTGTACACGAGGGTTGAGATTTAGCCATCCCTCCCTCATGGTGTTGTTTGATTGTTTTTCTCCCACAACTTATCTGTCTGTGTCTGTTGTAAATAGTTATTTGTTGTTTGACCAAAAATGTGTGACCTTTTCCTTGGTGTCCACTCTATAGACTGGTTTAAATCATATCTCACTAACAGGAAACAGTTGGTTAATATAAATAGTTGTAATTCAGATGTTAGTAGTATCTCCTGTGGAGTTCCTCAGGGCAGTTTGTTGGGCCCATTACTTTTTTTGATATATGTCAATGACATGAAAGTCAGTATCGACTCAGATTGTAAAGTACTATTGTACGCAGACGATTCATGTATTTTGTTCTCTCATAGAGATCCAAAAGTTATTTCTAACAAGTTATCAAATATGTTAGAGCAATGTCATGACTGGTTAGTCGACAATAAACTGTCTCTCCATCTAGGAAAAACCGAAAGTATATTGTTCGGACCAAGCAAGAAGGTCAAATCTGTTGGTGAAGATACTTTTAGTATAACCTGTCACGGTTTTAAAATTGAAATGAAATCGTGTGTAAAGTATCTAGGTGTCATGTTGGACAACCTGTTATCAGGGGATTTAATTGTTCAGAATATTATTACAAAGGTCAATCAGAGACTCAGATTTCTGTATCGTAACAGCAAATGTCTGTCAATGCAAAGTAGAAAAACCTTGTGTAGTGCACTTATACAATGTCACTTAGACTATGCTTCCTGTTGTTGGTATGAAGGCATTTCTAAAAAACTGAAGAACAAGCTCCAGGTAGCTCAGAACAAAGTTGTTCGGTTTATTTTAAGTTTGCATAGTAGACATAGTGTTAGTTTTAAGGAATTTAAGGAATTAGATTTTTTACCAATTCCCATGAGAGTCAAGCAACTTAGATTAAACCATGTACATAATATTGTGAACCAGAGTTGTCCCTCTTATTTGTCTTTAAATTTTAGTAAGAAAAGTTCATCGTATAATACAAGGTCTGGGGAATCTTCATTCTTTGTGCCAACAATTAAAGGGGGGGAGTCGTCAACTTTTTACTATTCTGGCATTAAGGATTGGAACTCGTTGCCTCCAGCGGTCAGAAACGTGGAGAATAAACTGAAATTCAAGGCAGAAGTGAAAAGGGTACTTTTTAGTGAATTGGAAAATTCTTTTACCCAGGATTTTATTATGTAATCTAGTAGCAGTATACCTGCAATTTTTTCGTCATATATTATTGACAGTAAATATATTATATGCTTAGTTTTTGACAACCTACCTAGCCATTTTGATCGGAGCGGTTACCTAAAAGGACCCCATTGGAAATAAGATTTAATATCTTTATGGGTTATCCTAGGAATTTAGGGCACCAATCCTTTCTTTTTTAGTAATTTTTTAGTTATTAACATCCTAGTCCCAAACCACATAAATCTAGTCATTATTTAATAACATAAATTACTTTATAATGAAGTGTTAACACAATCAGTATTATTACATATTATACTATTTAGTGCTATGGTTGTGCTAAAAAACTGTTTTATATTAGATAGTGCTTCATTAGTGCTAAGAATACATATCATAAATTTAGTGCTATGGTTGTGTTAAGAAATTGGCTTATATTATAGTTGATAAGAGTACAAATCTGTGATATACTCAAATATTTTGTGATATCCAAAATCATGTGGTATGTTTTAATTAATTATCTCATCTCATGATTTTAATGTTCAATGTGCCAAATTCCTGAATAAATCTTATCTTATCTTAAAATGACCCTGATCTGATTTGGGTAAAAATTTAGTCCCATCATGCTTTACCATCCCTGAAAATTTGAAAGATGTATGATGTATATCAAGTAAGTTATAGCCAAAAATGTAAGTGTGACTACCAGACAGATGGACAGGCAGACGCCTGACAAATGATCCCTTTATGTCGCTCTTATGTTGCAGGCAACATAAATGAAGTGTCTCAACTCGGTATAGTAAGAAGCTTACATTGACATCATTGGATGCTAATTTTTCATGCAGTCCTTCTAGTTCTTCAATGGTAACAGTACAAAATTGACCTGAAAGTGAAAATGAAGATTTAATATGTTGAAATTTATCAAATAAGTCTTCAGAGTTTACAAAAAGTGCCAGATTGCCGGCTTATTATCCTGGGCTCTCGATTAGCCTAATTTGCGGCCCATGTTCCGCCCCACTCCCAATGAAAAATAATATCTTTTTTTCCAGTTTGTTGACCATTTTTCCCAATTTGAAATCTCATGGAAAATTTAACAATATAAGTTAAAAATTCTCATTTTCAAGTGAAAAGACATCCAACCTTATATTATATATTTTCCCCATTTCCGAGAAAATGTTGTTATTTTTCCCAATTTCAAAGGCCCCGGGCCCCAGTCCCAAAAATGGGTGTGAGAGCTCTGTAAAATTGAAGTAAATGCTGCTACAGTTCACCCGAATGCAATATTAATCAAAATAGACTAATATAAATGTATATTAATGAGTCATTGAGGCAGAAATCATCTTTTATCTGTATTTGACAATTTATTTCAATAATTAATGAGAGCTGCAAGAGCTATTGAACATGTTGAAGGTACCGGTATATTTTTAAAAAGCCTATGAAAAAAATTAAACATAAGGCCATAATTAAAAAATTGTTTGTTTCCCCTTGCCCCGACCAGGTCAGAAAAAATTCCACTGAGTCAGATTTTTTTTGAAGCCAAAAGTCCCTTTTTTTTTTTGCAAATATTGAATCATGGCCATGTCCATTTTTTATTTCAATGTTGCAATATTCTGTCCAAATAGACTGTAAATCAACTCTATAGCTTTCTTATTCCTACATAAGAAATCTCAATTGTCAATTGTCAGCTGCCGACTCTTAGTATATATCACAACAGATATGTGTGTCTCTAAGCTAGGTGTCAAATAATGTGTAATTATGATTCAAATTACATCAGCAAAAAAAAAAAAAAAACCAGTACCTGCCTGCCGGGTCACCTGCGAAAAACAGAACGGGGGGAGGGGAAACAAACAAATTAACAATTTTTTTAAGTCTGGCCTAATTTAAAATTAAATTCTCTTCTTAATAATATACTGTACATTAAGGGTGAAACGTTTACACGTGTACACGGATCTGTTTCGTTTTTTTGGCTGTAAACATTTACATAATTTCTAAACATGTACACGGACTACTGTACATACAATCAAAAGATCTTCTTTAATATCGTTATAACTCTAAAAACTCAATACTTGTATTGATTTCCTGAAGTCGCGAAGTGAGGCAATAGATTCTTTATTTAACGTACGTAGATGTATGTGCTGTCGGAGTTATCATGTTATGTATGCATCCCTTGATTCGAACACAGAGGACAAACTTTCAACAAACGCTTAAAACAGGAAGAAAATCTATCTGAAAATCAATCTTATCCTGACACATAATTATGAAGGAGCTTATATCTCCGATATCTCTTTCTCCGTCACAGCCGTCTATTTCTTTGTCTCTTTCTCCGCTTATTAACGCCCTTTCCTCAATGGCCTGGTGTCCAACCTTCCATGGAGGTACTGTTTTTGTAACTTACTTCTATGATTGAATTGTGGGAATTGCTCAAACTCGTTTGAAAATGACAGTTTGATTTTTGAATCGTTGAAAGTTTTATTGCCATACGAAACATCAGCATGTCGTATTACAGTCTTCATGAAAACTTTTTTGACCACTAGCCAGCTGGGCTAGTTGAGTGCCAAAATCTACTAGCCACCCAAAATTTTCTCTAGCCATTGAAAAAAAATAAAAACGCTATAAAGACCCATCGTTTCTTCAGCTAGGTCCGTTGAGTAGGCAAAATTCACACAAATATAGAGTATGCATAAAATCGAACGAAGTTAAACCACCACCCGATCATTTCTCTGGCGGATGTCAGCTACGTCATTATCAATAGACTCAATTTTACAATGAATGCATGATATTGTTTGTATAAATATAATTTCAAATACGCTTTTGCCTGCAGAAAATGGACGGAGAAAAAAAAGTACTTATTTGAATCATACTTGCTAAAAGGCTTGCGGCGCTTGGCCAATAGTTATAAAATTTTCGTAAGAATTTCTTCATCTCAGCAGGGACGTATATATATATATATTTTATATACGTCCCTGATCTCAGTGTTCAGTCGAGATTTTTGAAATTGTTAGATATTTAATTGAACATGTTATACTCAGTACCGCAGAATAACCCGTCACGCTGCGCTGAAATCAATGCACCGTTGTTACGGGAATATTTATCTTGTATCTTAGGACAATATTTTAATAAACATATTTTACAGGAAAACCTTATTATATTTCATTTGAAACATGTTCATTAACATAAACATTTCATACTTAGCCAGCAATAAAAGTTGAGACGCAACATGTACTTTTATGGAAAGAAGGGGGCGATATTACCCCAAGTATAAGACGAGAAATCGCCAGCCGTCGGCCCTTAATCAGAACACTGCATTTCATTAAAAGTCACTAGCCAGTCGGGCTACACTTGTGTAGTTCAGCATCAACTTTTGGTAGCCCGAGGAAATATTTGGTAGCCAGGGCGGTCGGGCTAGTGAGTTTTCACAAAGACTGGTATTAAATTTAAGTTACGAATTTAATGTAGTCAAGCATAACTAAGTTGTTTTGATGTCAATTTATGACCACGTCTGCAAATAAACATTAATGGATATCACTTTTCACGATAGAAGTACAAGAAGCGTTTAAACGTTTACGTTTCGTTTACAGCCTTCTGTGTACATGTTTATGAAATTTGGTAAACGTTTCACCCTTACTATACATACATGATAATGTATTACAATTGTTAATATAATACATGTTTAACTTTAAGTCATA
Organism: Pinctada imbricata; assembly: GCA_033119305.1. Classification (NCBI taxonomy): domain Eukaryota; kingdom Metazoa; phylum Mollusca; class Bivalvia; order Pterioida; family Pteriidae; genus Pinctada; species Pinctada imbricata. The sequence goes on along the minus strand of VSWD01000011.1, from coordinate 14,558,676 downwards.
CCAATCCTTGATCCATGTCCATGGCAACTTTTGGTTACAGTACTCTACATCTTTTGAATATGTACAACATTCTTTTCCACATTCAGCATCAGATATACAGTTAAGATGTCATAGATGGCCTCTGATAATGCTGATAGTGCAGTGTACACATGCTTGGATAAGAAAGTAATGTCAAGGCTACACCAGGTATACTGAAAGAAAAATTGAAAAGTAAATTAAATCAGCTTGATAAGAGTGTAAAAGTTCAGGAATTAATTTGCATCTACGACCTGCGTCCCTGACGCATAAAAATTGCCCAGGAACCATAGATTTCCAATCGCTGTGTCCCTCTGTATGCATTTTCATTTTCTTATATTTACATTCCTACTGCGTTTCCCTTATATGAAGGTACCAAACCAACTGCACTGCATTTTTCGATAAACGCAAGACCCTATCACATGACATTTGAACAATTTCCCATTAAATGCCCATTCTATTTACTGCTTTGACACAGATTCAAAATTCATTTATCAATCGACGCTGTCTATCCTCCAGTGATTACATGTGTCAAAATCTATGTGATCCATATGTACACTTCGTACACAAGACGTGTGACGTAGTAAGTCGATCAAGCATCACATGATCACACCAGACGAAGTTCAAGGACGACCTGCACTGTCGTCTACGAGAAGATGCCATGTTTGGATGAAAGTCCTACCTTTAACAGTATAAAAGAAATCTGCTTTCAAAACTTCTTAACATAAAATGTTGTATAGGCTGAAGGTCAAGGTCACAGGGTCAAAAGTCATGGTACCAAAATGTAGTACTCTTTATGGTGAATGTGTGTATGAAATATGAAAGGCTACTATTAATAGTATAAAAGAAATCTGCTTTTGAAACTTAACCGGACGGACAGACAGACAGACAGACAGACAGACAGACAGACAGACAGACAGACAGACGGACAGGGTGATTCCTATGTACCCCCTACTGTCCGCGCGGCTCACTTCGGAAACTGGATAAACGCGATTTTGATTGCTTTGTTATGCAAAAATTAAAATAATATCTATATCATTGAATAGATTCTCGTTTAGTCGTAACATTTGGTATATGTTATATGGTTGTGGGTTTATGCAATCATATTATACAGATAAAATAAATTTTAGATGGGGCGTTTTCAATGTTAAATTTTAGGGTGACGTGGCCGAGTTTACATTGAGCCTATGGAGTGCGTCACGACGTCACGGGAAAAATTAGCATTGGAAATGGCCCATCTAAAACTTGTTTTGTTTATAAAATTTAATTGCGTGCACTGACCATCATATAACTTATACCAAAATTTACGACTAAGCGAGATCTAAATGAATGGTATCAATTTTAATAAAATTTCTGAATGATAAAATAGTCAGAATCACATTTATCTAATTTCCGAAGTGAGCCGCGCGGACAGTAAAACTTCGTTTGCAGGGGGTATAATAACAGTGTTTTGACTTCGTCCTCATAGATGGTTTTTCCATGAGTTCATTTTCCACATTCAATAGAACTGTAAAAACTCTGAACACGACAATCAGGAGGGGGGAGGGAGGCGGCCAGCTCATCACTGACCATCTGACCATAAATAATGGGATTTGAATTGCCGATTCCAATCAAATTAATTTAAAAGTAACTAAGAAATGTGATTCCTTGTAAGAAAAGGTTAATTAACGGCAACGTTACAGATTTCTGGTTCGAACAGACACTGGACAAAATTCTGAAAACAACGCGTGGGCTGAGCCAGCAATATCGACTTGCATACATCTGTAAAAACGAAGCAAATAGTATATAATACTTAATTTTCACCATTGATCTTCTCATCTTACCTATCTATTGCAATCGAATGCGTGTTTTCTTTAGTTTTATGTGTAGAATTTTGGTGAACAGGTCGTTCCAGCGTTTCCTCTGCTCAAAAATAAATGCTCGCTTCTGATTGGTCAAAATTTATTTTGAAATTCTGAGCCCGCAAAATCATCCTGAACGATTAATTTTTTTCTGTTAATCATTATTTAAGTTCGTGGTAGAGTTTAATATCATTATTTTATTTTCACTCTACGAATTCGTGTAATTTTCCAAAGTCTTATCTCTTTTGACCTAGGAAAAAAATAAACAGCACCACTGGCATCAAGCAGTCTGGGAAGACCGCCTGCCCATGCAGTGTTTCGGTCGTCGGTCTCTCTGTCTGGCTCTCTGATATTTCATTCAAAGAAGTATGGAAACTTTTTATTTGTTTTGTACAAGCGCGGATCCAGAGGGTCGGGGGGGGGGGGGGTCCGACCCCTCACTCCTGGAGTTTTGATAAAGTTCATATATATAGATGTTTTAATTTTCATAAGATTAACCCGATTCCCCTTTTGTTGTCATAATATTTGAAAAATAATTTGTGTTGAAAATCTTTCATTCTTATTAAGTTTTTAACGGTGAGCATTTCAAAATATTCCTTGGCTCACTTACGCTTGCCAGATTTTATCAAATACATAATTATAATTTATTATCAATTTCAAATGATGTCCCTTATAATGCATTACACCTTTGTAAATAAAGAAGGGCAATTAACTGAAAAATACAGGTATAGAGGATGCGAGAAATCTTGGAAAAAATTCTCGTTCATCCAAAATCCTGGATCCTCCTATGTTGTACCATGACAATTAAAGCTGATCAATGTACATTAATTGATTTTTAAATTGTATTAGGCACGGTCCATTTGATATCCTGGGGGGGGGGGGCGCTTGGGTTTTTTTTTTTTCGAAAAAAATAATTTTGCTCTGAATTTTGATGAAAAAAAAAATAATTTGCTTATGGTGTGTCAGAAAAAAAATAGTCTTGTTCTTATAAGTAATCTGAATTTGAAGAATTACTATAAAATTTCGCTTAAAATTCCCAAAAAATTCCCGGCTCTATCGATAAAACACAAACATTCTAATCTTTTAAATATATTGCAAATTTCTTGCTCCAGCTCTGCAAGAAAAAAAATAATTTTGCTCCGATCCGAGGCGAAAAAATAATCTTGCTCTGACACCCCCCCCCCCTCCCGAATATTAAATGGACCGTGCCCTATTTCTTTCAAAATCGATTTTTAAAAAAGGATTTCATATGTTGTTATAAATCGTTTTATCTTTATTATTGTTAGTTTTTTTGTATAGATACTAGAATGCAGATCTATAAGCGGGTCACAATTAATACAAAGAACAGACAAACATACTTACATTGATCTTAAATTATACTCTATTAGTTATATTCAGTTTAAACCATATTTTTAATATGTTTCCTTTCAGTCTTTTTCTTGCCTTTTTTCACTTTATGCATATCTGAGTCTCTCTCTCGCTGCTGGCAGTATGAGCTTCAGTATGAGCTTCAGTCCTAGCAGTGGCAAAATCGAGGGGGGGGGGGCGGATGGGCGTCCGCCCCCGGCACTGACCCACAATTTTCCAAAATCAGACATTTTCGTTACAAATCGACAAAATTTGCCCCTTGACCCCAAGTAAAGGGGGCACTGGATCCACCACTGCCTAGTCTACCCTTTTCTAGGCTTTATTTACTAATTAAACTATATTACACTATGTTAATTAAAACGTACAGTATATATATGTACATACGCCATGTACGAATAACTTCAGATTTTTTAATAGATGCATGACTGAGTACGTATATTGTGTAAAGTACATTCAAGCTGATTTTTCGCATTTTATTAAAATTATAAACATGACGAAAATTCTCTCTCTCTCTCTCTCTCTCTCTCTCTCTCTCTCTCTCTCTCTCTCTCTCCATGCAAGATATTTCCTAGCGGCGTTACAAACTAACATGCTGCGTCATGCAGTGAACCGTGTACTTGTCACAGTGTCGCACCGCCCCGACTTTAGAACTGAATTCCAATTGACATGCAATTTGCATGGGGTCAAACGTTAATAACATGCCGCGATTGCATGCATCAACTGTGTACTTGTCACAGCCTCGCACCGCCCCCGACTATAGAACTGAATTCCAATTGACATGAAATTTGCATGGGGTCAAACGTTACATTACCGGTGTCTGTGTATATACTTGAAATTAAACCACTCCGCTGGCTTTAGAGAATAAATGGCTTTTATGAATGAAAACATTTTGCATATTAATTTTATAAAGTTTCTTTCTAGAAATGTATTACCGGTATTATAAATACTAGAAAAAAAAATGAATTAGAACAAACAGTTTTTTCTAATATACGTTATATATAGTTGATATATTATGGTTTAGTAGAAGAAACCAAAAAAAAAAAAAAAAAAAAAAAGATGCGTAAATAGATAGATAGATAAGTAGATAAATAATAAATAAAAAAAATTCATTCATTCATTCATTCATTAATAAATAAATTAATTAATTATTTAATCAATTAATCACAATTGTATTTGTATAACAAACGAATGTGTTGTAAATAAATAAATAAATAAATAAATAAATAATAAATAAATAATAAAATAGTCCACCGTGCCGTTATGTTATGTATGTAAAGTCGCCGCACGGAGCTAATGTACCGAATTTGCATAGTTCCTGAGATATCGAAGGCCGTCCGCATGTCGATTATGGGCCGGATCCGTCAACTTCCCCAAAGTCAAAGTAAAAATAAATGAATAATTTTGCTTCTTTAATTTTGACTAGTAGTTTACAAAATGGAAACCTAATGGAAACCACTCAACCAAGTTTCCAAAATGGAAACCCGGTGGAAACTACGTGGAAACCTGAGCCAGGTTTCCATGCCTTGGAAACCACTTGGAAACTGTCAACCTCAGGTTTCCATGCAGTTTCCACGTGGTTTCCAAAACATGGAAACTCGGCTTTTCGTGCTGTGAAATCTATCCGTAGCGGAGTCGTGGAAAATTTTGATCAAAAATATTCTGTCTCATCCCGGATAGCTATGGATTGCCAAGGATAGCTACGACTTGTCACGACAAGGGCCGGATCGATCTACGGATTGCTGCGGATAGCTACGGATGCAAAATTTTTCACGATCCGTAGCTATCCGTGGCCCGATTTGTGAAAGTGTGAAGGGGGCTTTATGTGTTGCATTTTATGTTCGATGTTTGATATCTCGTTTGTTGTGTATTCTTCTCTGTGTTTTCACTTG
>VSWD01000011.1:14467112-14553063 GCA_033119305.1 Pinctada imbricata | reverse complement strand
TTCGAGCTGATCTGACTTTGACCAATACAATTTCTGTAGTATAAGAATAAAATGATTTAATGAGTTGCTGCATATATTAATTCAAGTATTTATTGATCAATTATATTTAAAATCATATCTTCAGCGTTGACACTTGGACCAAACTCCAAGTTAGAGTCCTAAGCAACACTAAAAGTTGTAATTTACAGGTTTGGAATTTGGTATGGGACAGGAAATTATGGTTGTTGTCGCTTTTGATAGGTTGTCCTTTTTCCATATGATAGAAAAATTGCTCGGGTAAAAAGACGAAGGTAGTAAAAAGCAAGAATTGTCAATATTGAAATACATGTATTATGTTCTATAGTACCAATTTTGTTGTACTAGACACGTGTTTCGGATAGTTTAATCCTTGTCAGTAGTACTTCATGCCAAACAACATTCATGCCTGAAGTCTGTGTCTATCAAATGTGCGTATAAATGAACGAAGTGCTTGAAAAACTTGTCCTTTTCGTAGATTGTGGTAACATGATTATGCCCTTTAGAATCTCTATCTCATTATGAATGTACATAACTCATCAAAAGGATTTGTATGATTTGTATGATAATAATTCAGAATATTTCTGTTTCCTTTTCAGATTTGGGTCGTTTTACGGAGGTGCGTACTGGATATCTACACGATGGCAGGAAGGTGGCTGTTAAAACTCTCAGAAAAACAAAGCCAGAGCAAATGTTCATGTGTTATGAGGTATGGTTTGTGTTTCTTTCTGTCTGAGAGTATTGTTTTTTTTTTTTTTGAATGTGCAAAGATATTTATGGAAAAATACTGAATTTTGTTCTTTTTCTCTGAACAATGATATAATTTTAACCTCGGTTTGAAGACATGTTTCCCATGTCCCTCTGTCCATCAGTATGTCAATCAATATGTCTGCCCGTCTATACATCCATAAGAATGGTGTTTGAATAGATAGTTGTTTGTAAAGAAAGATGTATTTACATATTATCTGAAATTATGTTGATATTAATTATTTCCGGTATACATACAGTAAATTTCATGTATGGACAATAAGGAGTGGTAGGCTCCTGACATTGTTCTTAACCCCTTTCCTCCTCCAGATTTGGGCATTTTACATTGTGTATGTGATATTATCAATTACATATTGAATGAGGCATCTGTCTATTCCTCCAGCATTTACGTAGATGTACAGAGAAGATGATTCAGATTGAGGAGCCTAAGTTTTTTGTGGGAGTATGTGGTATACAGTTAAGTACCCCTCCCGCCCTCGTGATGGAGAATGCACAGTTTGGATCACTACATCGATTTTTCCAGCAACGTAAACCCGACCAACCCATTTACCTTCACCATCTACTGACAGCCTCCATCCAGATTGCCTCTGGCTTACTTTATTTGGTATGTTAAAACTATTTATTTTCTCATCCAACAAGCACGTTTATTGTCTATAGTTTGACAGAATATTTTTACGCATTTCAGTTTCAAGTATATGGACTACCCATTGACTATGAGATATTTCCTTTAAATGTCTATAGTTTGACAGAATATTTTTATGCATTTCAGTTTCAAGTATATGGACTACCCATTGACTATGAGATATTTCCTTTAAATGTTGAAATTTTCGCGTGGTGGTAATTTTCGCATATTTCACGAATGAAGGGAATTTCCCCCACGCGAAAATAACCCTACTGCATTCTTATAAAGACAGAGTCGTTTATATCGCTATTATTTCCCCCAAGCGTAAGGTCTTGTTTAAATAATCATGAAATTTTCCCCCATAAAAAATTACAACGTTTATAGTATATATTAAGATATTTTTCTTTAGTTTGAGTTTACAATTTCTGTTTCGATTACATTTGTACATTCATCCAGTACTGATATTAAAATCTGAATATACAAAGTTTTATAACTGAACAAAGAAAAAAATTTATCAAGCACAAAGGAGCAAATATCTTTTTCCAGTTTTCTCATATTTCTATGGGACATAAGGATCGGAGCCATATTGATTCTGAAAATGTTACTTAGCAATATGGAAATTCACAAAATTTTCAAACTTGTTTTCAGCAAGAGCACAATGTGTATCATGGTAACATATGCTGTCATAATATCTTACTGTTCAAATATGCTATTGATGAAATTCATGTAAAGATTGGAGACCCTGGGATGGTGTCACTGCTCAACACACAATCCATAGACTACGAGGAAAATAGACGGAGGTTAGTTACAATAGGCAGTGATATTCTGCTTGTTGTTTAGATTTACTATAGGAAGAGTACAAAGATGATGACTGGTACTTGCATGTAAGTAGAGAGAGGAAAGGAGTGTAAGTAAAGATTGCTGAGAAAAATATCTCAACCTTTTAGTTAATCACGTATAAGAATAGAAAAGAAGATATACATGTATATATAAGACCAAAATGTGTTTACAAAACGTTATGATTAGAATTCATAATTTTTTTTTAAACCAGTCTGTTTAAATCCATTCAATGCAAACTTTATGATTGCTGATTACAGATGTATTTTATAATTGTGAATTTACATGTATATGTAAGGCCAATATGAGTGGTTTTGTAGTTGTCCTTATGTGTAAGTCAGCTATTGTATTTATAACAGAGTCCCCTGGCTGGCCCCTGAACTTCTAAATGACATGAATCAGATGACCACACAGTCAGATATGTACGCCTTTGGTACAACAATGTGGGAAATGTTCTCATTCGGCAAAAACCCCGTAGATACCATGTTTAGGCAGTTTGATTCAACGATGGTAAGTTATAAAGGGGTAGGGCCACGAAACCCCCAAATCCTCCCTGCAACTTTCCTTAATACTAAAGTCAATAAGAAATACCGGTACTTGAAGTTGAACATACAAATATTTGAATGTTGTCCACTTTTGATTATAAGAATAAATCAACCCATAAAGCACCTAAGAAAGTATTATGACGTCATTTAATGACATTATTTTGGCATTTTCGACAAAGAATGGGCAAAATTTCTAAAAAAAATTGTCTTTTGTTGAAGAATTCGATGTGGCCGCATTCATCAACTAAGATAAAACTTTTTGGTAAAAGAGATATGATATTCATGTTAGATAATGCATGCGGCCTTTGCTAACTTCATAGAAATATGTAGATTCTGCAGCTACATTGTATTTCGCAGATGTTTTCAATGGCCTAAAAACTACAGATAATCGCATTGTTTTTAAATATTATCCAATAGAGAGTCTAACAATGTACCAATTCACAAATAAATGTTCAATTAAGTACAATGTTCAAAAATAGGTCCAATATTGGGCTTCGTGGCCTTACCCTTTTATCATTCAGTGATTACTTGGGTGATGCATGAGCTCTACAAAGATTCAGTATGTATTTGTGTGTTCATTTTTAATAGTAAAGGTTTAGAACTTTTGATTGTTGTACTAATGGTATAATGATGAAATACACTTAAATTAAACTTCAGTTGCATATCAAATCAAACATTTTGTCTTATGTGGATGCCTGCTAACTACTTAAAAATAGAAATGAATTTTCCTGTGTGTTTCAGATATCACAGCGGATGCAGCAACATAAACTACCTATACCAGAATCTCTAGTCATCAAGAAAAACGAGGACATCATAAAAGAAAACGAGGATTATATACCAAGGATCAAACAGAAAGTTGTAGAAGTGATGAGACTGTGCTGGGAGAGTCAGCCTCAGAACAGACCCGGTGCTAACGAGATGGTGCGAGATCTTAACAGTATCATGGCATCCTATGGTAGGTTATGTCATAATGTATCTCTCATGTTCCATTTGATGAATTCTGTCAGATATTGTATGTTTAATTTGCATTTTCCTATTACACAATGTCAATTTAGCTATGATACTTGTGTGCAGTCATACAATGTACATATAAATCCATCCACTCCTGTATGTATATTATGACTGGTTGTTTATATATCATATATAGGTGGATCGTATCATCAGTATTCCAGAATACCTGAGTATGACTTATCAGCTGGTGACAGTACCAGCATTACATCCGACCTATCGTCTGTCCCCACCGTACCTGTGACATACAGTGAGGACATCTCAAATTCAGGTATGTATCTGTGTTTTACTCAACAGAAACATACATGCCAGATTTTTTTCAGCCATTCCGGGACATTGATGAAAATTTCAGAGACAATTGGCAAAATTCTGGGACAAAAATTTAAAAATTCTTGGACACATTCCGGGACCTTTTCTGACTTATAAACAAAATGTTATCATATTGTCATGTACCTAATCTAGTCCCTTAATCTCTGTGTCTCATATTAGCATTTGCACATGACAAGCACTCGTTGTTTTTTTTCCGGTTGGGTTCCAATAAGTTGGTCTTAATTATGACACATAATGTTTATCTCCATAGGAGTGGAATCGATATCCTATCCTATAAAAAATCGAAAGATTTAGGTTAGCATTAATTAAAGCACTTCTCAGTCGTATGTAATGTTCTCGGGTTTTTTAAGTTAGCTTACGTTTCCCTAGCTCTTGTCGGTAGAGACCTGGTCTTTTAATTTGTCAGCGGCACGTGACATTTTTGCAAGCCATTGATACTTCAGAGTGGAAGAGGGACACTTGGCTGAGTCGTCAACGGGTACAATCACTTTACAGTTTCTTTAAGAAAAATATTTACAATGCATGAATAAAGTCTGAACGTAAGCATTCTATTGCACACCTATCATAAATTACTTGTAAGGTAATGAAATGTAAACGTGTAAGCTAATTTACAGTAATCACCATCAAAACAATGTTTTCACACCTATTATAAATCTCAGGTATACCGAAAGTTAGATCTGTTGATCAGCTGTTTAGCCGACAATTACGTGACTCTCTTTGGACAATGAAAGAAGATATTACTTTGCATTGAAATACGGGACATTTCGGGACAAAGTTTAATTTTACGGGAATTTTTGTGTCCCAGTGGGACAAATTTTACAGGCATGATTTTGTGGGACATTTTTGTCCCGCTGGGACATCTGGCAAGTATGCAGAAACTGAAATTCAAATTCTTATAATGGACTAGATGTGCTAACTTCTCAAATCGGCCCTAACATTTCAAAAAAAATCTGTTTTGTTTAATGAATAATTATTGATCATTTATTGCAATGTTGAATATGTGAGCGTCATAATTTTGAGCCCTCGTAACGTCACATGCTTGATATCATTTGCCTTAGAAAAACAAGGGACATTCATCGTATTTTATTCACAAATCTTCAATACTCAACTGCGTGCCAGGCCTTGCCCACAATATTTTTCATATAAATTAAAAGGCCGATCAGAAATTGTCATTTTGTATAATGGGCAAGGGTTGACGCACTACTTAATTTTTCATCAAAGTTTCGCTCAAAGCTTATCCATATTTTCAATGATTTCAATGTTTTTGTGTCGCCTGCAAAGCATAGCGACACTTAGGGATCACTTTGTCCGTTGTCCATCCTTCCGTCTGTCTGTCTGTCAGATATGTCTCTGTCTGTCTGTCATACTTTGGGTGTTACAGCCCATAACTTTTGATTGGTAAGTGATAGGGCTTTGATATTTCACATAATTATTCCTTAAGACAAGACTTTTCTACACATACCATAATGTTTGACCTTGTGACCTTGACCTAGATATTTGACCTACTTTTAAAAAAAGTTAAGATTCTTTTTATCTTTTGATTGGTAAGTGATGGGCTTTGATATTTCACATGTGTATTCCTTGTACCAAGACCTTTCTACACAGACCATAATTTTTGACCTACTGACCTTGACCTACATATTTTTGACCTACTTTTCCAAAAAGTTAAGATTGTATATATCTTTTGATTGGTATGTGATAGGGCTTTGCTATTTCACATGTTTATTCCTTGTAACAAGACATACCATGATATTTGACCTAGTGACCTTGACCTAGATATTTGGCCTTCTTTTGTGAGAAATTAAGATTGTTTATATCTTTGATTGGTTGTGACAGACGGACAGACGGACAGACAGACGGAGGACGAAGGCAAAACCAATATGACGGGGAGGAGACATATTGGTTTTGCCTTCGTCGTCCGTCCGTCTGTCCGTCTGTCCGTCTGTCACACATCGTGTCCGGGCTATATCTCCTGAACTGTTTGCCCGATCACTTTCATATTTAAGTATGTTGTTGCTTATGACCCGAAGGTTTCACATCACCTTGACCCAAGGTCATGTGACCAAGGTCAAGGTCACTTAGTGCATTTTTAATGAAATTATGCATACATTCCTGTCCGGGCTATATCTCTTGAACCGTTTGCCGGATCACTTTCATATTTTAGTATGTTGTTGCTTATGACCCGAAGGTTTCACATCACCTTGACCCAAGGTCATGTGACCAAGGTCAAGGTCACTTAGTGCATTTTTAATGAAATTATGCATACATTCCTGTCCGGGCTATATCTCTTGAACCGTTTGCCGGATCACTTTCATATTTTAGTATGTTGTTGCTTATGACCCGAAGGTTTCACATCACCTTGACCCAAGGTCATGTGACCAAGGTCAAGGTCACTTAGTGCATTTTTAATGAAATTATGCATACATTCCTGTCTGGGCTATATCTCCTGAACTGTTTGCCCGATCACTTTCATATTTTAGTATGTTGTTGCTTATGACCCGAAGGTTTCACATCACCTTGACCCAAGGTCATGTGACCAAGGTCAAGGTCACTTAGTGCATTTTTAATGAAATTATGCATACATTCCTGTCCGGGCTCTATCTCTTGAACCATTTGCCGGATCACTTTCATATTTTAGTATGTTGTTGCTTATGACCCGAAGGTTTCACATCACCTTGACCCAAGGTCAAGGTCACTTAGTGCATTTTTAATGAAATTATGCATACATTCCTGTCTGGGCTATATCTCTTGAACCCTTTGCCGGATCACTTTCATATTTTAGTATGTTTTTGCTTATGACCCGTAGGTTTCACATCACCTTGACCCAAGGTCATGTGACCAAGGTCAATGTCACTTAGTGCATTTTTAATAAAACTGTACATACATTCCAGTCCATGCTATATCCCTTGAACCATTTGCCGGAAGACTTTCATATTTTAGTATGTTGTTGCTTATGACCCAAAGGTTTCACATCACCATGACCCAAGGTCATGTGACCAAGGTCACTTAGTGCATTTTTAATGAAATTATGCATACATTCCTGTACAAGCTATACCTCTTGAACCATTTGCTGGATCACTTTCATATCTAAGTATGTTGTTGCTTATGACCCGTAGGTTTCACATCACCTTGACCCAAGGTCATGTGACCAAGGTCAAGGTCACTTAATGCATTTTTAATGATATTGTGCATACATTCTTGTCCGGGCTATATCTCTTGAACCGTTTGCCGGATCACTTTCATATTTTAGTATGTTGTTGCTTATCACGTAAAGGTTTTACATCACGTTGACTCAAGGTCATGTGACCAAAGTCAAGGTCAATTAGTATATTTTAAATGAAATTGTATTTGTTACATGTATTATGTCCAGGCTTAATCTTTTGAACCGTGATCGGATCACGTCATATTTTAGTATGATGGTGCTGATGACCCAAAGGTTTCACACCTCCTTGATCCAAGGTCATATGACTAAGGTCAAGTATTACATTTTTTAATGAAATTGTAAATGCTATTGAGTCTGTGCTATATCTGTGGAATCGTATACTGGATCACTCTTATACTATAGTATGCTGTTGCTCAGGATTGGAGGGTTTCTTATCACCTTGACCCAAGGTCATGTGCCCAAGGTCAAGATCATTTAGTTCTTTTTAATGAAATTGTACATACTAATATTGTCTGGGCTATATCTCCTGAACCCTTCTTACAATTGTTTTCATATTTTAGTATGTTGTTTCCAAGGACTAAATGTTTCTTATCACATTGTCCCAACGTCACATGGTTAAGGTGGCTTCTTACTTTGGTAATGAAATTGTGTATGCTAAGCATGTCCAGGCTGAAATTGTCTATGCTAATAATGTTTAGGCTTTATATTTTGAACCGTGTATCCAATCACTAATTCAGTTTTTTGTTGCTCATGATCCATACAATGTTAAAGGTCTTCAAATTCAATAGCATCATTTAAAAGCAGATAAGTTTGCGGCATGGACCAGACATGCATGTTTCGGGTACTTAACCCTTGTCAGTGAGTGTAGGTTTCAGATCACCTATATCCAAAGTCATGTGACCAAAGTCAATTTCTTTAAATATGCTTATAATGAAATTGTATATGCCAATCATGTTTGGGCTTTACCTCAAACAATGTAATCAATAACTTTCATGTTTTAGTATGATGTTGCCCATGACTCAAAGGTTTCACATCATTTTGCATTTTGGCCTAAGGTCAAAGTAACTTAGAGGGAGGGGGGAGACATCTGTTTTTTTATGAAAAACATTTTGTTTAATTTTTAATGATATTATGCATACATTCCTGTCCGGGCTATATCTCTTGAAATGTTTGCCGGATAACTTTCATATTTTAGTATGTTGTTGCTTATGACCCGAAGGTTTCACATCACCTTGACCCAAGGTCATGTGACCAAGGTCTAGGTCACTTAGTTCATTTTTAACAAAATTATGCATACATTCCTGTCCGGGCTATATCTCTTGAACCGTTTGCTGGATCACTTTCATATCTAAGTATGTTGTTGCTTATGACCATTAGGTTTCACATCACCTTGACCCAAGGTCATGTGACCAAGTTCAAGGTCACTTAGTGCATTTTTAATGATATTGTGCATACATTCTTGTCCGGGCTATATCTCTTGAACCGTTTGCCAGATCACTTTCATATTTTAGTATGTTTTTGCTTATGACCCGAAGGCTTCACATCACCTTGACCCAAGGCCAAGGTCACTTACTACATTTTTAATGAAATTGTAGATACATTCTTGTTTAGGCTTTATCCTTTGGACTGCATACTGGATTGCTTTCAAGTTTAAGAATGTATTTAGTCATGACCAAAAGGTTTCACCTGGACCCATGGTCATTTGATCAAGGTCAAAGTTACTAAGTACATTTTAATGAAATTGTACATGCTATCCCATTGGGGCTGTATCTCTTTTAACTATTTATCAGATCACCATCATATTTTAGTATGTTGTTGCTTATCACGTAAAGGTTTCACATCACGTTGACTCAAGGTCATGTGACCAAAGTCAAGGTCAATTAGTATATTTTAAATGAAATTGTATTTGTTACATGTATTACGTCCAGGCTTAATCTTTTGAACCGTGATCGGATCACGTCATATTTTAGTATGATGGTGCTGATGACCCAAAGGTTTCACACCTCCTTGATCCAAGGTCATATGACTAAGGTCAGGTATTACATTTTTTAATGAAATTGTAAATGCTATTGAGTCTGGGCTATATCTGTAGAATCGTATACTGGATCACTCATATACTATAGTATGCTGTTGCTCAGGATTAGAGGGTTTCTTATCACCTTGACCCAAGGTCATGTGCCCAAGGTCAAGATCATTTAGTTCTTTTTAATGAAATTGTACGTACTAATATTGTCTGGGCTATATCTCCTGAACCCTTCTTACAATTGTTTTCATATTTTAGTATGTTGTTTCTAAGGACTAAATGTTTCTTATCACATTGTCCCAAGGTCACATGGTTAAGGTGGCTTCTTACTTTGGTAATGAAATTGTGTATGCTAAGCATGTCCAGGCTGAAATTGTCTATGCTAATAATGTTTAGGCTTTATATTTTGAACCGTGTATCCAATCACTAATTCAGTTTTTTGTTGCTCATGATCCATACAATGTTAAAGGTCTTCAAATTCAATAGCATCATTTAAAAGCAGATAAGTTTGCGGCATGGACCAGACATGCATGTTTCGGGTACTTAACCCTCGTCAGTGAGTGTAGGTTTCAGATCACCTATAACCAAGGTCATGTGACCAAAATCAATTTCTTTAAATATGCTTATAATGAAATTGTAGATACATTCTTGTTTAGGCTTTATCCTTTGGACTGCATACTGGATTGCTTTCAAGTTTAAGAATGTATTTAGTCATGACCAAAAGGTTTCACCTGGACCCATGGTCATTTGATCAAGGTCAAAGTTACTAAGTACATTTTAATGAAATTGTACATGCTATCCCATTGGGGCTGTATCTCTTTTAACTATTTATCAGATCACCATCATATTTTAGTATGTTGTTGCTTATCACGTAAAGGTTTCACATCACGTTGACTCAAGGTCATGTGACCAAAGTCAAGGTCAATTAGTATATTTTAAATGAAATTGTATTTGTTACATGTATTACGTCCAGGCTTAATCTTTTGAACCGTGATCGGATCACGTCATATTTTAGTATGATGGTGCTGATGACCCAAAGGTTTCACACCTCCTTGATCCAAGGTCATATGACTAAGGTCAGGTATTACATTTTTTAATGAAATTGTAAATGCTATTGAGTCTGGGCTATATCTGTAGAATCGTATACTGGATCACTCATATACTATAGTATGCTGTTGCTCAGGATTAGAGGGTTTCTTATCACCTTGACCCAAGGTCATGTGCCCAAGGTCAAGATCATTTAGTTCTTTTTAATGAAATTGTACGTACTAATATTGTCTGGGCTATATCTCCTGAACCCTTCTTACGATTGTTTTCATATTTTAGTATGTTGTTTCTAAGGACTAAATGTTTCTTATCACATTGTCCCAAGGTCACATGGTTAAGGTGGCTTCTTACTTTGGTAATGAAATTGTGTATGCTAAGCATGTCCAGGCTGAAATTGTCTATGCTAATAATGTTTAGGCTTTATATTTTGAACCGTGTATCCAATCACTAATTCAGTTTTTTGTTGCTCATGATCCATACAATGTTAAAGGTCTTCAAATTCAATAGCATCATTTAAAAGCAGATAAGTTTGCGGCATGGACCAGACATGCATGTTTCGGGTACTTAACCCTCGTCAGTGAGTGTAGGTTTCAGATCACCTATAACCAAGGTCATGTGACCAAAATCAATTTCTTTAAATATGCTTATAATGAAATTGTATATGCCAATCATGTTTGGGCTTTACCTCAAACAATGTAATCAATCACTTTCATGTTTTAGTATGATGTTGCCCATGACTCAAAGGTTTCACATCATTTTGCATTTTGGCCTAAGGTCAAAGTAACTTAGAGGGAGGGGGGAGACATCTGTTTTTTTATGAAAAACATTTTGTTTAATTTACACTGTGATTATAGGAGTATAACCGCAGTGGCGTGATTTGAACTATGACGTCATACTAAGTTGGCTTGATTTGAACTTTGACGGTACGTAGTAGCAGAGCCTTAGCAACGTAGTTGTAAACGTATTTCAACGTCATTAAAGCGGGAAAAACTGGAATGTAAATATATATAATAACTGTCTTTTGGGATGTGATTATACTGTGATAACTTACAATGGATCCAGGAATTATGTTTCTCATAATGCGCTAACGCACATTATGGAACATAATTCCTGGATCCATTGTTGGTTATCACAGTATAATCACATTCCAAAAGACAGTTATTCTATATATAGGACCGAAATGGCAGGCAACTACTCCTTTATCCATTTATGATTTTTTTTAGATAATGGTAACACGACCATATGTTTGGATAGCCGTGGTTAAGTATGTGGATGAATGTTTGAGGGAACACGTGATTCATTTGATTTATTGTATTTAAACAAAACATTGAATTTTTCAACTAGTTTGAAATACGCCATTTGTGCAAGAAAAGTGAATGATAACTTTTCTCTTTTACATTCTAGCCTCCTTGCCTCCATCAAACCACATTCCCACAATTCCACGTCAGTCAGTACAAAACAAACGTGTGCCATCTATTCATTCTCCATCGGCTATCCCATCATCTCCAGCCAGAAAATCAGAGACTCAAGTTCCATCAGCATCGATTTCTTTCATGAAGGGGAGACCTCCGATGGACCCACTACAGTATCTTATACCTAGCAAGAGATTACATATTCATAATCAAGTCCTGGGGAAGGTACAGATTTATCTCCCCTCGAAGGAGTTTTTATTCAAGTCTAAGCTTTTACGCGTATATATATATGTTTGTGTTTAAATCATAATTCTGATTATCTTATGCTCTGTTTAAAAACCTGTAAAGGAATACTTGCAAGACTATGAATATTTGATTTTCATTGTGGAGTGGAATAATAATTTCCCACAATTCCAGGGACACTATGGTGAGGTCAGGAAGGGAAGTTTGTATAAATCAGCTCAGGACAAGACAAGTCCAACAACGATAGCCGCTAAAATCCTGATGGGAGAGTTCCAAAACGTTCTAGACAGCCCAGAATTCATAAAGGAAGCAAAACTAATGGCAGTTCTGTCACATCCTCATATTGTCAAGTTTATAGGAATCTCTGATAACAGTAGGTCACAATGTTTAATGTTGTCTGTACCACAAACTCATGACTATTACTTAGTTCAGGTGTCTGTTTATTTACCCATTCACCAGACCTTTTTGAATATGTAGATGTTTTTTATCACATTTTATAGTAGTGATAGTGTCTTTGTAAAGTCTATTTTACCCATCTAATGAGGTATTTTGATCGCTTTACAGGGCATTTGTTCGTTAAACAATTGGACCAAATTCTGCCCCGTTCCCCCCTCTATGTATGCTGTTTAAAATTTCCCTTTTATACTAATTTACTCTGCCAAAAATAAAACTGACAAAAATGACACATTTATGCCTTCATCATTCATAAGTAAAATTATTCAAGATCAATCAGATTCTTATAAGTGAAAACAAGGGCTTGAATGACTTAGATGTAGTATAAGTCCTTCAAGATCAGAATCAAGTGATCAATAATTTGGTTTTTGACACCCCCCCCCCCCCCCTCTGGGGTAAAGGTATTTTAAAATGTCCAGAAATGGAGATAATTCCTTGCTTTACAATGTAGTTTTAGCACTAAAAAAGTGGAAACTTTCATGTGGGGGTAATCTTTTCATGAATCAGGAATCTTCACAAAAATTTTCTTCATGCGAAAATACCCCTTTAACATGTTTAACCCTGCTGTATTCTTAAAAAGGCAGAGCCATTGTATGGTCTTGATGCTATAAACGTGGAATTTCCCCCCATGAGAAAATAAACAGTACACGTAACTGATTTATTTATGTTCTTTCAGAGTTGATCTTGGAGTATGTGGAAAATAAATCTCTGTCTTCTTTTCTACGGAAACAAAGGGAGACAAAAACAATGTGGGACGTACCTAAACTGGTTAGGATATCTTATGAAGTGGCTGAGGTATGGATGGGTTATATTTTGTCTTGTATGTCCTTGGGGCCAATAATAAGGTTTTTAAAGTAGACTACTTGTCATTTTTTAAGCTTGCCCAAGCGAATTTTAGTAAGCGATTGTCAGTGAGTTTCTTATATCATCTGTCTATACTCCAAACTTCTCACATTTTCCATTTATCCATCTCCAGATTGCCAGAATGTAGTTCTAGATAAATTCAAATTAAATTTCATTAAAACAAGGATAATTTTGAGATGAATTTAGAAATGATGCAATACTTGGGTGAGTATTATTTATGCCCACTTAGGCCTCTTGCTACATTTGATGATGAACAGGATATAGATGGAGATGCCAATATCGCAACTGGAACTGTAGCACATTGTTTATTATTCAGCAATGGAAATTATGCCTTCATTAGTGATGTCATAGTGACAAACAAAATCCCCATGTACATACTTTCCATAATTTTTCGGAGTTTTGTCATTGCAAAGAGGGACAAAAAGAGGGACAAATCATCAAAATGCGGGACAAATATAACGCCAATGAGAGACATTAAGAGGGACACTTTTAGGAGGTTGAACTTCAGATATTTCAATCCAAAATTGCACTAGATCATTGCCCTCTGAAAACTAAAGAACGTCAGAGTAAAAAAATAAATCTTATTAACATGCGCCGTATACATAGATGGCTCCTTGTCGGACGCATTTCTAAAAGTGGCGCTTCAGTGAATTTGTCTGCCCAATTTAATTTTTCTCTGTGAAAGTTTTAAAAGTCTTTTACTCCATTGTTCACTTTTTATATTCACAACTTTCTGAACATAAGTATTAAACATCTGCGCTTTTGCCTGCGTTGTCGTTGGCGATTTAAATGAAATACACAATCGATAACGACTTGGGTATTAAAAACGACACTAAGCAAACATACTTTGATTGTTACTGAGAGTTTTTTTTTTTTTGACGTGATTATAATAAAGAGCATATTTACTTTAGAGTGTTCCGTGGTTGCCGTATATTCTTTTTTTTTTTTTTTTTAAATCTTGTTTACATGTTTTACATCATGTTGTTTCTTCTCATAAAAATAAATTCATATATTGGCTTTCATAAATGGTATCACACGAACATCGTATAACTATTGCTTTATTTATTTCAATGATCGAATTTTTTTGTGAGCTAAAAAAAATACCAACAAGAGAAAGGCTGCATTCAGCGATGTTTGTGGGACAGCCGACCTTTAATCAACCTATTACTATCAAAGCATAGGTCGATTATCGGCTGATTACTGTACATGTACATGTATATGGGTATATAGCGTAGATAATTGGAAACGTTTAAATAAACAATAAAAGTTTAAGAAAAGACAGAACGACTGAAATCTACAAAGAATAATCAACATTACCATGATTACGCCAATTTTTTTTTATGAAATGTAAAAAAATCGGGATTTTTTCCCGTGTCCCGGCCGGGACAGATATTTTTGGTCAAAAATGCGGGACATTTTTTGTCCCGGCCGGGACAATGGCAAGTATGCATGTATATGTATTTTGAGCTCAATATTGATATTGGAGTACTGTCTATTCAAAGCTTTAATCATCTTTTTCTTTAAATCATCACCATAGGGGATGAAGTACCTGTCCTCTCAGAAGATAATCCATTGTGATCTAGCTGGGAGAAACGTTCTGGTCACTAAGGAATTCCAAGCTAAGATTTCAGATTTTGGTTTGGCTAAGGAACTGGCCAAGGACAAGGATTACTACACTAGATCCAAGGATAAAGACTTACCATTACTATGGTCAGCTGATAATTACTTTGAATTTTTCTGTGATAAAGACCCACCATTATAATTTTATTTTCGTAACTTTTTGTAATTTTATTTCAGTTGTCATATAACTTTAATAAAAACACAAACATCAGTGTAAAACACATCACAAACATCAGTGTAAAACACAAACATCAGTGTAAAACACAAACATCAGTGAAGAAACACAAACATCAGTGTAAAAAACATAAACATAAGTGTAAAAACACAAACATCAGTGTCCCATGTCTGTTTTGTAGGTGTGCTCCAGAGGCAGTTTCCTACAGAAAATTTACCATTAAATCAGATATATGGAGTTATGGCGTTCTTATGTGGGAGATTTTTACTCATGGAAAAACACCGAGACTGAGCCAGGCCGACACAAAAGACACGAAACAGCCAAAGCAGCATAAACAGAACCAAGTTGATCTTCTCAACAATGGAGTGAGGTACGTCATATTTACTTTGTAAAAAAGTTTGCCCAAATTGATCTTCTTAACAATGGAGTCAGGTAGGTCATATTTACTTCTCAACAATGGAGTCAGAAGGCCATATTTACTTCTCAACAATGGAGTCAGGTAGGTCATATTTACTTCTCAACAATGGAGTCAGGTAGGTCATATTTACTTCTCAACAATGGAGTCAGGTAGGTCATATTTACTTCTCAACAATGGAGTCAGGTAGGTCATATTTACTTCTCAACAATGGAGTCAGGTAGGTCATATTTACTTCTCAACAATGGAGTCAGGTAGGTCATATTTACTTCTCAACAATGGAGTCAGGTAGGTCATATTTACTTTGTAAAAAATAATCTCAAGTAGATTCACGGATATGCAAATGATATGTTCCAACAGAATCCCCTTTGATTAAACCAGGTAAATACTGTCTAAATCTACTTTGTGTGAATTTATTTTAGGCCATTCTTTTATCTTTATCAGACAATCAAGATAATGTGAGCAAAGATCCCAGACAAATTACATTAGCTTCAAAATTTATAATGAAAGGAAAATAAAGTTTGAAGTATCATGATAATTAAATATCGCATCCCTGTATCGTGTTACTGTATCTTATCGTAGGGTACCTTGCAATACTCAATGGCAAGCATTAAAGGCAGTAATTACTACATCTAGTCTCACAAAAACATGTTTAGTGCTTTAGAATATTTTTATTGTCCCCCGCTTTCGCGAAAGCGCAGGGACATTAAAACCGGTTCGTCCGTCCGTCTGTCTGTCCGTCTGTCCGTCAGTCACAAAAACTTTAACCTTGTGCATAACTTTTGAATGGTATGTGATAGGGCTTTGATATTTCACATGTGTATTCCTTGTGACAAGACCTTTCCATGGATACCAAAATTTTTGACTTTGTGACCTTGACCTTGGACTTTAACCTACTTATTAAAAACTTTAACCTTGACCATAACTTTTGAATGGAAAGTGATAGGGCTTTGATATTTCACATGTGTATTCCTTGTGACAAGACCTTTCCATGGATACCAAAATTTTTGACCTTGTGACCTTGACCTTGGACTTTGACCTACTTATTAAAAACTTTAACATTGACCATTACTTTTGAATGGTAAGTGATAGGGCTTTGATATTTCATATGTGTATTCCTTGTGACAAGACCTTTGCATGGATACCAAAATTTTTGACCTTGTGACCTTGACCTTGGACTTTAACCTACTTATTAAAAACTTTAACCTTGACCATAACTTTTGAATGGAAAGTGATAGGGCTTTGATATTTCACATGTGTATTCCTTGTGACAAGACCTTTGCATGGATACCAAAATTTTTGACCTTGACCTTTGAGTTCGACCTACTTTTCAAAAAAACTATAACCTTGTCCATAACTTTTTAATGGAAAATGATAGGGCTTTCACATTTCACATGTGTATTCCTTGTGATGAGACCTTTCTGTTGGTAATAACATTCTGACCTTGTGACCTTGTCCATGGAGGTTGACCCACATTTAAAAACTTCAACCTCGACCATAAGTTTTTAATGGTAATTTAAATCATAGGTCTTAAATATTTCACATGTGCATACCTTTTCATAAGCCCTGTCCCTTGGAAACAAAACACAAGTTTGGACCTTTTGACCTTTTCTTGGAGTTAATCTTTCATATTTAGAATGTTGATGATATATGAGATATATTATTAAAACTTAAGAATGGGGGGATGTCTGTAAGCATTTCTTTAAAGACAAACACCCAAAAGCGGGGGACCACAATTCCTTGAATTTGATTTTATTATTTTATAGTTGAAAAGCATGTATAGCAGTAACTTTTTATTTCACTCATCAAACTACGAAAGTGTAATATAATTTGACTTCTGAATATCAACCTCACATATTTTACTTTTGCTGATCATTTTGTATATGTGATGACAGATTAGCAAAGCCAAGTGCATGTCCAGAGGATGTATATAACTTCATGATGTCGTGCTGGGAACAGGAAGCTGATGACAGACCAGAATTTGTCCAGGCCAGTAGTGAACTCGGGTATTTATTCTATATACTGTAACCATGGTTTATGTGGTTATTTTTTTGCAAAAGTAACATTGCAACTGAACGCTTTGGGGTAGTTTTGGCTTTGGGGTAATTTTGGCAAAATCGGGAGTATTTCCTTTAGTCTTTTATACTAATACTTGTTATAATTTCATGAAGGGGTTATTTTCGCGATAATAGTACAATCACAAAAATACCCCCCCCCCCACTAAATGTCCACTTGTACAGTACCTTGTACATGCACTCATGACATACAAATTCAATGTCAGCAATGTTGTATGTGTAACATAATTCACCAGAATATCTGTTCATCTTTAAGATAATCTTATCCTGCTAAAACTTTAATATAAAATGATGTTGTGCATGCATATTTATACTTTATCTTCGGTCCATACTGTGATATAACATACTGAATGAAAATAAATTTGTCTATTTCTAATGTATTTTTCAGTGAATTTTCTAAGAGGTACCCTGTAAAAGGTAAGTGTCCTTGTCAATAGATTATGCCACAATGCTGCTTTGCCCTTAAGTTTTCTTTGGATTCCTTTTTAGCTCACCTGAGCCATAGGCTCAAGTGAGCTATTGTCATAGTGTTGCGTCTGTCGTCCGTCGTCCGTCGTCGTCGTCGTCGTCGTCCGTCGTCCGTCGTCGTAAACTTTTCACATTTTAAACTTCTTCTCCAGAACGGCTGAAGGGATTTTGATGAAACTTGGTAGGTTTGAAGTACTCATGGTCCCCTACAAGTGTTGTTGTTTTTCGTCCGGATCTGTCAACAGGTGGCGCCACCACAGCCAAAAGTAGGTCACGGGGGGTACCCTCCTTTGACAAACTTCTTCTTCAGAACCGAAGCATGTATCGACAAACCGAAAGCATCAGGATGATCTAGAGAGATGTCTTAAGAAGTGTTGTTATTTTTGGTTCCACTTCGAAGTCAAATTTTTGACGCGTTTTTGACATCTTTTCGGACTTTGTCAGAAATGCACATTTTTGCACTATTTCTTTAAATAACTCAATAAGTGTTTGATTTTACACACTCATTTACTACATATTTATCATATTTAACTTACTTAATGCTTTGATATGTATTTTATGCTTTAAATTTATTTTTTTGATTTTTTATGAATTTTTTTCTTATGTAAAAAGGAAGGGGGGGGGGGTTGATTTTCATACATTTTCTGCTTCTTTTCTATAACCACTCTTCAGATTGTCATGACAATTTGTAGGTATGAGGTACTCATGCATGGTACCCTACAAGTGAAAGAATTTTGTCAAGATATCCACTTTTGGATTTTTAAGGAATATTTTTTAAGATTGTACATAGGTATAATGTATGTTTTCCATGCCAAATGGACCCATGG
This sequence comes from Pinctada imbricata, assembly GCA_033119305.1. Lineage (NCBI taxonomy): Eukaryota > Metazoa > Mollusca > Bivalvia > Pterioida > Pteriidae > Pinctada > Pinctada imbricata. The sequence goes on along the minus strand of VSWD01000011.1, from coordinate 14,534,153 downwards.
GGAGTAGCTTCAAACCCCGGCGGGACCCCAACAATTTTTTTTTCCCTTTTTCAGTTTTTTTTCTCTTTTTATTTTTATATTTATCGCTAGAAATGAAACTGTGAAAGAATTTAGTCAAAATATCAACTTTTAGATTTTTAATGATTTTTTAAATAAGACAAGCTATAGCTAGTTTGGCTTTGTGTACTTATTTTCATACTTCGAATTAACTTGGCCACATACGCTATCAAATATACTCTGAATTTATTTTTAAGATGTTGACTTTTTGTGTCGCCTGCGAAGCACAGCGACACTTAGGGATCACTTTGTCCGTTGTTCGTCTGTCCGTCCATCCGTCCCTCCGTCTGTCTGTCAAACTTGGGTGTCACACCCCATAACTTTTGATTGGTAAGTGATAGGGCTTTGATATTTCACATGTGTATTCCTTGTGACAAAACCTTTATACACATATCATAATGTTTGACCTTGTGACCTTGACCTAGATATTTGACCTACTTTTCTAAAAATCTAATATTGGCTATATCTCTTGATTGATTAGTGATAGGGCTTTGATATTTCACATGTGTATTCCTTGTGATTAGACCTTTCTACACATATAATGTTTGACCTTGTGACCTTGATCTAGATATTTGACCTACTTTTCTTAAAATCTAATATTGGCTATATCTCTTGATTGGCAAGTGATAGGGCTTTGATATTTCACATGTGTAATCTTTGTGACAAGACCTTTCTACGCAAACCATATTTTTTGACCTCGTGACCTTGACCTAGATATTTGACCTACTTTTCAAAAAATCTAAGATTGGCTATATCTTTTGATTGGTAAGTGATAGGGCTTTGATATTTCACATGTGTATTTCTTGTGACAAGCCCTTTTTTCACATACTATATTTTTTAACCTTATGACCTTGACCTAGATATTTGACCTACTTTAAAAAAAACCAAGATTGGCTATATCTATTGATTGGCAAGTGATAGGGCTTTGATATTTCTCTTGTGTAATCCTTTTGACAATACCTTTCTACACATACCATAATTTTGACCTCATGACCTTGACCTAGATATTTGACCTACTTTTCAAAAAAATTTAAGATTTGCTATATCTTTTGATTGGTAAGTGATAGAGCTTTGATATTTCATATGTGTATTCCTTCTTGTGACAAGGCCTTTCTACACATATCATAACTTTTGACCTCATGACCTTGACCTAGATATTTGACCTACTTTTCAAAAAATCTTAGATTGGCTATTTCTTTTGATTGCTGAGTGATAGGCTTTGATATTTCACATGTGCATTCCATGTGACAAGACCTTTCTTCACATACCATCATTTTTTACCTTGTGCACTTGCCCTATATATTTGACCTACTTTTCAACAAATCTATGATTTGCTATATCTTTTGAGTGGTAAGTGATAGGGCTTTGATATTTCACATTTGTATTCCTTATGAAAAGACCTTTCTAAACATTCCATAATTTTTAACCTAGTGACCTTGCCCTTGATATTTGACCTAATTTCAATTAAAAAAAAATCCGCTACGCAGGCGACACAAGCATTCCTTGGATTGCTTTTTTTGCATACATGCATATTTCAGAACAATTTCCCTATTTAATGCTTATTTTCTCTGTCTTATTTCTGTATCTATGGTAAACATAGTCGCCATATATCTTCTTGATTTGATTGGTTCAATACCTCCTTGCCCCTTTAGTAGGGGTAACTATAGGAAATAAAAAGGTGCACACTAAAAATTTTGACTGACTTGAAATGCCCGGAAGTCTGTAAAATTGGTCTTTTTTGATTGCGAATCTTTGGCACGCATAAAAATGTAAAGAAAAAGGGGGGGGGGGGTCATGCATGTCCTTTTTTCGCAAATTTCACTTTTTTTACAGGAACTCTGCGTCCTCATCGAAAATGTTCCGAATTTTGCATATTTTCAAACCTATCTGTAGATTGCATAAAAGACAAGATCAAGTTCGAAGTTAAATTTATCACGACTATTGATTCAATATGCTAAAAATACATTTCCAAGCGCCGCATTTCAGCATATTTACCGAAAATAATTTGTCCAAGTGGCTTCACTTGGTCATGAGGTTTGATACACCGTACACTGCTGTTTGGAAAATAAATTGGCTCAATTACTGCACAACTCACTTGAATTAATATTGTCCGCTAACAACTTGTCTGTGTTAATTGGATTAACACGATTTTGACTGTACGTTACATGTATTAAGATGAAATCAATACTATTAAAAAGCTCTCATTCATAGATTTCTGTATAATTTAATATGAATATAGGCAAAACCGAAAAGTCTTTGTTTTTTATGCTTCCGGAATCAAAGATACGGGGGCATATAGTTTTTGGCCTGTCCGTCTGTCTGTTTGTCCGAAAAACTTTACATTGAGCATAACTTTTGAATGGAAGGTGATAGAGCTTTCATATTTCACATGTGTATTCCTTGTGACAATACCTTTACATTGATACCAAAATTTTTGACCTCGTGACCTTGACCTTTGACCTACTTTTCAAAAACTTTAACATTGGGCATAACTTTTGAATGGTTAGTGATAGGGCTTTCATATTGCACATGTGTATTCTTTGTGACAAGATCTTTCCATTGATACCAACATTACTCTGACCCTGACCTCTCACATACTTAACAGAAAATGGTGTTTATACCAACAAAGATGCCACCGCGGGGCATTCGTGTTTCACAAACACAGGCTTAATTATTTTCTGGCATACTAGCTATTAATAATGAAAGGTTTGGTGTTCAATTTTAAATAAACTTAATTTATGAAATCATTTCATTGTTTTATTCTGTTTCTGTTGCACATTAATGTGGAATTTTACAAAATGATTTTATTTTTGATGTTGCATAATCGAACTATACTAGCTGGGCATATGACTTTGGATCGCATAATCCATCTTTTCAAATCAGTAAAAAAGTTGTTGTTTTGAAATGTGACTATTTTCTCTTGTTTGTACTTTTAAAGGTTGTCTGAAAAAAAAACTTGTCTGCATCCGGCAAAAATCTTGTTAGAAAGGTTGTGGGCTAAAATCCTGGTACTGGCACTATCAGTATTCAATGTCAGTATGTCAATTAGAGCGTGCATGGGTATCAGGTGAGCGTTGTGCTCCCTGGGGCTCTTGTTGTTGGAAACTTCAGTCCTCAGAGTTTTTATAGGCATTTTGAATCTTCTGTGTTCTTTAGAAATTCAATGAGTATAGGCCATGTAAAATAAAATCTATGTTTCTCAGACACCGCCGCGCTTTAACTTGCTGCCGACGAGATGTTTTTATTGCAACTTCAGAAAAAAATATCCGCCGTGTCTCATCCTCGATCGTCAATTAAAAACGAAATATCCATTTATTTCATTGAACTTGTTTATTGTCCTGTAAAATCGTCAAAGCGGTACCCAATGAAATCACAGCGCGTTCTGTATTTACGTTACGGGTAAAGAATTTAACAACGTGCCGACACGTGTCGCGGACACTTGGACAAGCTATTCACGTGTTTAATACATTGAGTATTACATCTATTAAAATGTTCGTACAGTATATGTAAATACCTATGCCGAACAATAGCAATTGTCCATTGTAATACTATTGAATCTATTAATAATGACGTTCACGTTGTAAAAAGTATAAGCAAAGACCGCCGACGAAGAGAAACGTATTTAAATCCTTTTCTGAATAAAAGAATGAATATTGTACCCGTGTACATTATTTTATCAGATGGTGGTTAATGCTGAACACTTTGAACATTCGATTTCTAAAGATTCCGCTTCGTCCAGATTTGACTTTGGAAGATATATGCTATCGGCCAAATTTTTGACCATATGAACGGATCCATCCGAGGAAGTGGGGGGTCGTATTTAATTTGAACTGGGTTTAAACAAGGTGTTAGCAAATAACACCCGTCGAGTCTCTTAAGCGATTCTACTAAAAATACTTCGTATATTTGTATCTATTAGCTTCTTCCATTCAGACAGATGAGCTACGTTTCCCCATTCTCAGAAAGAAAAGGCTATTTTACTCTAAAAAATCAACTTATTTACAGGAGAAGGCCATAAATTTTAATGTACATGTACCATTATTTTGACTGACAGTTCAAAGACAGTTTTCTATGAAGAAAAACAGGGGGGGGGGGGGGGAGGAGACAGCATAAGATTTTTTTGCCTTACATGAATAATAGGGGTAGGGTTTAGACAGGACATACAATTTTTGCCTTACATGAATAATAAGAGTACTCTTGAAGGAAAAAAAAACAAAAAATAAAAACCCTACCATAAAAACCCTACCTACCTCGCCACTTTTTTAGACCCAATAATCTGAGAAACATAGAATTAATTTCACATGGCCATAATTTCATTAAAAAATGCCATAAAGTGCTGTATATATAGGATCTCAAATGATTTTCTATTTCATACGGTATTTATGAAATGAGTGGTGTGAATTTTACATCCCCGAGCCTTGGCGATGGGATTAAAATCACACAACAAGTTTTATAAACACTGTTTGGAATAGAAACATCATTTGAAATTCTTTTTATCACATGAAATATGACTTAATTGATCAAAATAACGTCAAAATATTATAATTCTGACTTCATTTCTTGCAAATAACGTCGCCGTTTCTATTGTGACATCACAAAGGATCTGGAGCGCTTCATCCAATGACCATGCTCCCAAAGTGATATGTAACGTGTTATCATAACATTTACTTACGAATTGGCTTTATGTAACTGAATAAAGGGTGTATCATGTGATAAAATCTTTTATATCTGAATTCTTAAATGTATGTCTGTTATTTAATTTTCAATAAAGGGCATTGTGATTAATACAAAGATAAGCACAATTTGATAAGCATAATGTTGTATTAATTGTTTAGCTTGGAACACTGAGTAATTGTCTAGCAATTTTTCAGAGAGAGATGAGACAACTAAAAGAACAAGACATACATGTAAAACCCAAGATGATTATTCTCAGTTTGGTGTACACGAAGAGCCTATGCCTCAGGCCATGGCACCAACAATCGATAACAAACCAGAGGCTAAACCAGCTCCACCGACTGTCCTACCACCAGCACCACCACCAGCAAGGCCCAAACAGAAACCGACGGAGATTCTGGGATTTATCATTCCATCACCTAAGCTTGAACAGTATGAGGACAAGAGGCTTGGACAGGTACGTAGCATGTTTATATACGGTAAGTGGTCTATATGATTGAATGTTTGTATTACAAAGTAAATTAGGACAGCAACAACCTTTGAATGATGGCTTCTTGAAAATCTCATTGAATGTAGTTATTATTAGGGCTGCAATGATTAACCGAGAAGTCGGAAAAATTGCAGTATGAAAATGGTAGGAGAAGGTTTTTTATTTGAAAGATTGAATCAACAACAAAAAAAAAAAATAATACAATCTGTAGATTCAGATAAAGTGAGATTATTTCATTAAGGAATCTAGAAGACTTTGGTCTGTTGTGTGGTGGGGATGTTAAAACTTATAAATATGAGAAAATCATACATAAAAATCTGAAAAAAAAATCAGCATTTCAGACCAATCCCAAAGGGGTAGGTTCACTAACTGCCAAAATCGGCCTTAAATTTTTGAGAAAAATAATTTTATGAAAATTATGATTCAGAATCTCTTATATTTATCCCAAATACCTGCCGATATAGAAAGTAAATATTTTTCATTGTCAAAACGTCACGTGCGTTAGTTATGACGTCACATTTTGACGTCATTTGCTCTGCAGGACGGAAAATGAAGGAAAATCGCCATATTTTTTGCATAAATCTTTAAAATTAGTATAGGCGCCAACCCTCACCCAACATAAATTTTACATTGATCGAAAGATAGATTGCAAATCTAGCTTTTTATATAAAAATTATTTTGGGTGAGGGCTGGCGCCCTACTTATTTTCATAAATTTTGACCAGAATTATGCCTATTTCTTACGATTTTTCAGTATTTTACGACTTTCAGCTGATTTTGAAGCCATATCTTTCGATGTATTGCACGCAAATTAAAATATTTATTTGGTATTTCAAACAACCACACATTTAGCTTCCTTGATACGAAATACAATCGAAATCTAAAACATTCTAAAATTAGGGCCGATTTTCCATGTTCCCGAACCTGCTCCTTTCAGACATTTTCAATCCCATACTATTGTGAACACAATATTATGGGATTCTTCTCCATCAACTCATTTTTAATGACAGAGTATAGAATACGGACTTTCACTGGAAATATTCCATAGAATTATGTTTTAAATAAATCAAAATGAAGTAAAAACACTTGACTGATGCTATTGAAATGAAGATATATGTGAGCAGTTTGTTTGAAATGCTGGAATATTTTACAGGGAGAGTTTGGTTATGTGATTAAAGGGAAATTCCGTCAGATCAACAACCAGTGGGTAGATGTGGCCGTGAAAAAACTGAAGCACAACGAAGAGATAAAGGATGCATTTGAGGAGGAAGTCAATAATATCGGCACGGCTGAGCATGAAAACATTGTCAAGTTCTATGGCTACATGAGAAATCCTGGTAATAATTTAAATAATTTAGTAAAATTAATGAAAAAATGAAAGATTAGATTATGATGCTTAATTGGTTTCCATGGTGATGAGAATCTGTAAATTTGTCTGCAATGTCCTAAATACATGTAGATATTTTGAAAGTATGGTAAGCCAACTTGAAGATGTAGTCATTATTTTTGTTCATCATCAGTTATTAGATTAAAGAGCAAAGTAAAAAAAAAAACATTCAGAAAAATCAAGCAGAAAAGTCTGTATTCCTTTCTGAAAAAAATTATCTACAATTACCCAACAACAGAGCTTTTGATGAATCAAAATTTTAATAAGTTTTGAAAATCATTTAATTTCCATTGTTATTTTCAAGAAACGCAGATTCTGATTGGCTAAGAAATTTTGTTGATACATTGATCAACAAAATTTTTTCACGGAAGTCTATTTATAGCACTATTTTTAGAACCGGGGATTCCCTCAAACACGAATAAACTTGTTGCTGAAAATACAATTTTTTTATGTTTCCTTAACATTTCAAGGGTATCATTTCTTTATCATTATTTGATTTTTTCCATTATTTTGTTACCTCATTTTTTAAGATAAAAGATTAAAGCTGTTCTAAAAGACCCTTCAGGGGAATAGCATATCGTAGTCACAAATAAGAAATAAGGTCTCTTAAAACAGGTTCATTTAATTAAAAATCATTTCTGTGAATGAAAGCTACAGTTATATAAGACCCCTAATACATTGGGTAGCCAAGACAGATTTAACTGTGTTTTTAAGAACAAAATATTACAAGACTCTTGTAATCGTTAAAAGCAAACTGCAGATATTTCATATAAATTTTTCAGATTTTGTGATAGTGATGGAGTATGTAGAGAATGGGTCTCTGAAGGCATACCTGGATAAAGCTCGGGAAACAGGAAATCTGATTGGACATCCTAGACTCCTGAATATCTGTATAGATGTGGCAAAGGTAGGTCAAGGTCATCTAGATAACATAAAACCTGTGAAACATCCTAGTCTGCTGAATATTTGTATAGATATGTCACAGGTAGGTCAAGGTCATCTAGATAACATAAAACCAATAACACATTCTAGACTGCTGAATGTCTGCATAGATGTGGCAAAGGTAGGTCAAGGTCATCTAGATAACATAAAACCTGTGAAACATCCTAGACTGCTGAATATTTGTATAGATATGTCAAAGGTAGGTCAAGGTCATCTAGATAACATAAAACCAATAACACATTCTAGACTGCTGAATATCTGCATAACTGTGGCAAAGGAAGGTCAAGGTCATCTAGATAACATTAAACCAGTAAACATACTAGTCTGCTGAATGTCTGTATAGATGTGGCAAGGTCATGGTCATGGTCATCTAATGCCTGAATTTGCTCATCAAAACATGGCACCTTTAGCCTCTCTGTAGACGGCAGTGCAGGTCGCCTTAAACTTTGTTTGGTGTAACGTGTGATCGACTTACTACGTCTCACTTCTTGGAAGTGTACAATTGGATGACCTAGATTTTGACACATTGAATCATTGTGGGTAGACAGTGTCATTTGATAAAGGAATATACATGTTTTGAATCTGTATTTAAGCAATAAATCTAAAATGGGCATTTTATGAGAAATTAATCCTTGTATGTTCTAAAGTCAAATGATAGACTCTTGCATTTATCGATAATAAAGCAACAGTTGGGTTGGTACCTTCATATAAGAAGGGAAACACAGTAGGAATGTAAATATTATACTATAACTACACTATAACGATACATCTATATAATATATTGTAGGGCATGGACTATCTGGCCTCCATTAACATGGTACATAGTGATCTAGCAGCTCGAAATATACTGCTGACTGATACATACAAGGCAAAAATCACAGACTTTGGTTTGTCCAAGACTCTGATGGCAAATAAAGACTACTACAGACGTCAGAGAAAATGTAAAATACCGGCATTTTAGTAAGTACATATTATTACTTATTATATAATCAGGAATTATTGCCGATTTTGCTTATTTCTGATTGGTGGAGATGTTATTTGATAGAGTGTACCTCAGAGTGAGTTGACCACTACGCTCCAAAGCGGTCTATTCAGGAATAACATGTGCATGACCAGCATGTGTGTTGATTTTTATAGTGTTAGATCTTTGACTTCGCGTTTCATTACAATGCAATTGTTAATGAAATCCTGATAATTTAATAAAGCAGTTATTGACTTTTGATTTTGGTCTACTCGTGACTATACAGACCTGGTCTTCGGCCTTGGTTAACCAATACCTTACCAGGTCTGTATGGTCACAAGTAGACCTAATTAAAAGTCAATAATTGTATAATGGAGATGAAGGGTTCTTCCTGGTCAGTAGTTAGTACAGTATCATAAGAAAGTTTTTCATCAAATTTTTAAGAAATGACTGTCTTACTTTTGATCTTCATGGCTGTGTAATTCTGGTTGGTTAAAGCAATTTTCGGAAAGTTTGCATGTGGCCTACCAGAATTATACACCCATGAACACCAAAAGTATGACAGTCATTACTTATATTTACATTTGTACTGAATATTAGAGACTCTTATTGCACAAACATTGCGTATACTGTGTGTAACAGCATCAAAAGTATTCTGGACTTTGAAACGTGTGCGTGACGTCCCAAAAGGCAACCCAGGTTACATGTATTGGAATATAATTTTAGTTGCCTAATGGGAGTTCAACATGAGAAATCTACTAGTAATATTATGATTTGTACTATACATTGTAGATGTATTATCCATAATTTAATTGTCTCTTGAGATAAGTCTGCAAATCAAAAACTACTGAGCTAAGCAAATTATGACAATTTTTTTGATTGTACACTTTTATTAAAGAACAGCAATTTTATACAACATATTGTTAAATATATTTTTGTTGTTGTTGTTTCAGTGTAGCCCCTGAGTACTTTGCAGAACAGAAACTATCGGTTAAAGGAGACGTATGGGGGTATGGTGTGATGATGTGGGAGTGCTTTAGTATGGGAGATATACCTAATTTGTTCGGTACGGAGACTGAGCTAGGTAAAATAGCATATCATACACTGGAACAAGGATCCAGGCTTTCTAAACCTGATGGTAAGTTTTAATGAAATGTACAAAATATACATGTGTTATTATTGACATCATATATTAATAAATATCTTTTTCAACACTTGTAAAAAAATTGTACATTGTTTTGACTTGAAGAGTTTGTTTTTCATGTTTCTAGGTTGCCCAGACAGTGTGTATGACTTAATGGGTAAATGTTGGAAATGGGAGCCAGAATTGAGACCTACGTTTACGCAGATACACGCTCGATGTTTGTACGTATCATACTGACCATGTATTATTATATAGCTTTGTGCTATATAACTTGTATGTCAATATCTCTAAATTCAAGCTATATATTGAAAAAAGTTTGAAAAAAGCAAATGTTCTACTTGATTAGTCAACATTAGTCCATTGGATTTAAATCACACAGTTAGGTTCATCAATTAACAGTACTTTGTAACCTTTTTAATATGTTATGTATACCAATATATGTAATAGATAAAACAGTATAAAAACTGAAGATTTTAGATTTTGTTTCTTGTTTAATCCAATTTCACAGTTTTACTCGTGACTTCAGAATTCATCTTTTATCACTTGAACAGCATTCTCTTTAATGACAAAGCCTGTGACTTAGAAACTGACAGTGTATGACTAAGATGTAATTATTTGTTTATTTCAGACAGCTTCAAGAAGAGATAGGACACGATAGTACATAATGACCTGTCACAGAACATTTGATATTGGTGCAATAGTATGCTTTCATGTTAACAAAATTTCCTGTGATGTGCAACATTTTCATATCACATTCTTATTACATTTGTATTATGTTATTCTTCTTTTGGTGCCAAATGATATTTTATTTTAGCTTGCATGTGTCTTGTACCTCATATTACATGGCTATCATTGTAACAATTACATGTAAATTTTTCATAATTACATGTTTTGGCTAAAAGTGAATTAATGTTACAATTCATGTGAATCTTTGTTTAAGTTACATATGAAGCAGTGTCACAGTTACATGTGAAACACTGTCACAATTTCATGTAAATTACTGTTACAATTACATGTGAATCACTGTCAAAGTTACATGTGAATCACTGTTACAGTTACATGTGAATCACTTTCAGAGTTACATGTCAATCACTGTCACAGTTACATGTGAATAACTGTCACAGTTACATGTGAATTACTGTTACAGATACATGTGAATCACTATTACAGTTACTGCAACAGCTGTTACATTTCATACATTTCAAGTATTTAGAGGACACAATTTCATAAGTTTTTGTAAATGTCTTCCTCATCTTTGAAGGTATTTAATATTTTATGATTAAAATTACATGTATGGTGTAATTTTGAAGTTGTTTAAGACTAGCCGGTGCTTATGAGTCCACTCTCTGAATTTTTACATGTAGCATATGTTATGTTCATATGAAGTCATCATGTAGTATTGATATTAAACATAAGAGATCAGATACTTTAATATCATGAAAAGATTACTTTGTTTACCAGTAATCACTTTGTATACATGAGTGGATATCTTGGAAATTGTATGTTGCAAAAAAAAATTTGTGAAAAAGATCTGATACGACAAAATATTTAATTCCCGATGCCTTGGGATTTCCATATTGTTGTTAATGTTGTATCACTTTATAATCTAGTCTCATAGAAAACTATTAAGTCTTTGTATTTAATGGAGCTCAATTTTCATGAATTATTTAGAGCCCTTTATAAATTTATACTGAGTATATTAAACTTTTTGAATCTATTTCATACAATACACACATGTTTTTTTAAATGAATTATGTGATTTTACATGTACATCCTGATCTTTTTTGTGAGTATTTTTAAAATCATGGTTTGTTTGAAATTCTATCTATCACATGATGTAAATTGTGAAAGACAAGAATCATTTCCAATTTTGCAATTTTCTAAGGTGCTTGCCAAAGTTCTCTTGTGACGTCGTAAATGATTCTTAAAACTGCATCAATTGTTGATGCTCATACAAATTGAGAATGTCTCGTCATATGAAAAAATGAAGGAACAGTGGTCTGTTATTGAATATATGAGATTTCATGTAATACAAACAATAATTCTATATAGTATTACTTCAAAGAAACAAATGAAGAGAAAATTATGTCAGGTGAAATTTTTAATATCCACTGAAACTGAATTGTCAAGATTTTACAGTTCTGTAGAACAATATGCATATATATGCATGTATAACGTGTATATTACATACCTGCCAACTGTTCTGATATTAGCGGAATTTTTCCAATTTTTACAGGCTAATTCCACATTCTGGATTGATTTGAGACTGGTCTGTTCTGCTTTCTACAAATTTTGCGTTTTGTAGATGCTTAAGTTAACTCTCTTGTTTTGTCACTCTCTTGTAAATGCTTAATGGCAAATTCCTTAAAGACATGATAAAAGCGCTGAACTGACCAAGAACAAAACGATAACAAGCATGGCAACTTTTAAGCAAAAAAAAAATAAAAAAGAAAGAGGCAGTGAACGGCATTGACAAAGGACAAAAAACAACAATGGTGATAGCTATGACAAGATGTTGCCTATATTGGAATATCGCAGGTAACAAGTTCAGAAGCAGTTTCATTTAGTTTCCTGATTTTACAGGTTCATTGCTCAAAGTAAAAGGGGGCCCAAGTTTGTTTACTGTACCTTACCAGTATGGGGTTAAGATGTGACTTTACTATCTCTCATGGGGGACCACAGATACATGTATTACCATACAAAACACATACGTTTATGAACTACAGAACTACAGATTTAGGGAAGTAAAATAGTGAAAAGATTTATATTAGGTTATACATTTTTGAAGGGGGGGGGGAGTTCCTCTTAACAATGTCCTAGGGTTGGCAGGTACGATACTGATTAAGGATTTTTAGGTGTTTTGTACTCTACTTCTGGTTGTTTTACATAAAAGTAATACACCACAAAATTGGGCAAGGTAGCATAACCTTGGCAGTGTTTGGGTCAGCACATTTTCATGGTGAGTTGAATAAAACAGACAAAAAATATGATATATATATATATATATAAAATGTATAAGAAATGGCTGCATATAATTTCTACCTTTTTCAAGAATATTGTTACTATACCCTAATACATGTATCTCATAAATGTTGATATGAAAATTCTTTATGTTTAGTACTGAACCTTCTTAAGGACAGCTAGTCCATTTAAGCACCATTGTTGTTTTTATGCCCCTGTTTTCTGAGATTCAGAGGCATGTCCATGTTTGTCTTTAAGCTTTGACATAACTTTTGTATGGTAAGTGATGGGGCTTTCATATTTCAAGACTTGTGTATTCCTTGTGACAAGACCTTATCTTGGATACCAAAATCCTTGACCTTGGAGTTTGACCTACTTTTCGGAAAAAAAAAACTTGAATCTTGGCAATAACTTTTGAATGGTAGGTGATGGGGCTTTCATATTTCAAATGTGTATTCTTTGTGGAATAACCTACCTATTGGTACAAAAAAATGACCTTTTGACCTTGACTTTGAATTGCAATCCTTGCTAAAGGTGTTTTACTGACAAAGTTCCGAATGGGGGCATTCATGTTTCACAAATACATGTTTTTTATTACATTTGCCTAATTTAAGGTACATTGTACTGTCATCTTTTTTATTTTTCTCAATTCTTTTTTATCTTGTATATTTGCTTTAAAAGCACGAAGAATACTTTTTAAAAAATGCCTTATGATATATGAAAAGTTGTTGTATAGAAAATGTTATAGTTGATTTTGAATTTCAGATCTTCATTCAAAGTTTAAGAAGATATTGAGAACTATAATTGTGTTTGCTTCTTTATGAAATGCTCAGTCTGTTTTGATATTATTGACATGTCTAATCAAGTGCCATCATTCAGTGCCATTATATGATATATTTTTAATCCTCCCTAATAAAGCTGTAAAGGGGGGAGGCTGTAGTAAGGCTCTATGTATGTATGAGTTTGTACATTTATATAGAACATAATGAACAATCAGAGCGATTTCCAAGATTGCAGATCAAATATCAATGTCACAGATGCACTATAGTAAAAGAAACTTGATTTTGATGGTAGATCAACATTGTTTTGTACGTCTGAATCATGTATGTAATGTTGATGAGAACAGTGCTTTGTTAATTAAAATAAATTACTGTAATCAGTTCTGTTGAGTTGTAAATTCCTTTGAAGAGAATTGCTGGAAATTACTTCACTTATTTAGAGTGAACCTTGTCAACTAAACATTTGTATGATTGGTATTAAAATCCGGGTTTCACTAGAATTTATCAGTCATAACAAAAATTTATATAAATACATATGATATGTGTTGACCTGTTCTTCAGTCACATCTTTTCCCTACACTAGATAGATGTGCTAACTTGAGTAAAATGTCTATTTTTCGTAATTCAATAAAACTAAAATAACAAGATTTTTAAAATCCTAAAGTTGTCCTTCTTTCCTTTATGAAAATATCTGGAAATAGAAAGCATGTGAAATAAAACAAAATTGAAAACAAATTGGCAAACTTCAAGAATCAAATTTGGCTGCCAATATTGTCACCAGCTCATTATCATTCCAACTTGCTGTTATTGTATTTTGTTTACTCGGAACTTAGATTGATATAGTCGTCAGGAGCACTGAGCTCAAAGATTCTCACATGGTGAATTTCAAAAGCCTTAATTATAGCCGACACATTTACAAATCTCACGAAGCAACTCTTTAAATTTTGATATGATTCGCCTAGTCGTTGGTTTCACCAAATAATTTAAGGTTTGGATCCAACAATTATTTTAAAAAATGCTTTGCGAGGGTATCTCCACGACAATTGAAACTCAGTCGACGTTCGCCCAATTGCAATTGCAAGATGACAAAAAAGGAGGGATCATTTTTGTACTTCATTTTTCCATCCTTGCATGCTGTTTTGTTCATTTTTTCCGGAAGCATCTACAAATATTAAAGGTTGCCTTTAGCCAACATTTAGAGCAAAAAGGAGGGGATCTCCAACAACACTTGGTTGCAGCAACCACAGCAAAACACCCAATGTAAAAACATAGAGCAGACACGCACAGAATGAGATGCAAAAGGGACAAGGAACACCAAATCACAGAAACATCAAACACAAATGACTACACATAAACCAACGAGACCAATGGGCAATCGGTGCCGACTTAGGATGGTCATCTGCCACGCCAGTAGCAGACAGTGTGGTTATTCGGATTACGTGCGCACAACCCTCCCACTCTTCTGATTACCCAGAGGTCTAGAAGAACGCACAATTGTGGTTTAATATAACCTCATCACTGTAAGATGACTATACAAATAGTCAGCATGACGAATTACAGCCCTTGCTCTGCCGGCTGTAGCGAGCTCATGCGTCATAGCAGACGGTTTGTTTATCCGGATTACGTGCGCACAACCCTCCCACTCTTCCGATTTTCCAGAGGTCTCGAAGAACTTGCAGTTGTGGTGTAAAATAACCTCCTCACTGTAAGATGACTATACAAACAGACAGCATGACACAGGGGCCCAAGCAACACACAGATGGATATGTAAGTAGATATAAAAACAGAAGGCATACGAAATACAGCCCGTGCTCTGCCGGCTGTAGCTAGTTCATGCGTGCCATCACGTGCTCTAAAGAGGGGTTGACAGGGCCCGTCATGGGGTCCTGTCGTCGCAGTTAGAGTATGCGCAGGTACAAGGCTGTTGATTGGTCCAGTACCAAGCCAAGTATCCGTCTGGTGACAGAGGGATTATATCCACGGTATAAAGGCGTTAGATGATTCTAACACAATTTCTATGGTAAATCTGTCTACCTTTGATAATTCTTATTTTGTTAATTATGTCACCATAAAATGCAGGTTGTGAAATACCCAAAGTATGTTTGATATACTGACACAAGTAAGGATTATCGATTTCTTTGTACATTATATTTCCTATGCGCCCTTTGTCACGTATATATTTTTGTACATGTATGAGAAATGATTTTGCCTAAAAATTAATTAAATCAAATAATCCTAGATTCAACTTAACAAAGTTTCTCCTACTTCATGGCGATTCCTCAGAAGATCAATTCTCTTAATTTGCATTTGTTAAAATAAATTAGGGGATAAAAGACACGGTTGCAGCAACTTCAGTGAAACTCCCGACACACCAGTGTGCGAAGATAATTAGACACGCACAGCAACAGACGCAATAGGGACAAGGAACGCCAAAAACGACATAAAAACCAAATACAAAAGACTAAACATAAACCAACGAAACCAATTTCATGGAAGTAGTTGAGACCAAAAAGGGAGATGAACCGGTAAATACTCTTTCCGATATGAATTAAGTCAGTTGGAGTGCTGCATATATCAAACATTTAAGTACGACATTCTATGAGCACCAGATTCAAGTCTGTTTTCCAAGACCCCGATGTAACAGAGAACTTTTTTTTATCATGTTTTTAGTAGATTTAAATATTTGACGGGAGCGTCGAATTACTCAAAAGGACCAAAAATTTCATGTTTTGCTATTTGTAAGCTTAAATATCTCGTATTTTGCTATCTACAATTTCCATTCTTTTTGAAAGTCGACAGCCATGCAAAATATGAAATGCTAGATGCACACTGTAACGATTTATTACGATGACGTCCTTCACCGTCCTTCATATTTCCAAATTCAGAAGTTCATAGGAGGAAGACACTTTTTTGCTTATAATAGTAAACAAAAAATTGCTTATGAAGTTTCCTAAAAATTTCAATATTATTATTTTTTATCCATATATCTGTCTTATTTAGTCTTTCTGATTTTTCCTATCTCTTACTGTTGAAAAGATATGAGCATCGAAATTTTGAGTTGGGTATTTCGATACACCTTCACGCCAACAGATCGGGCGCACACTAAAATTGGTAGTCCGAGTCCGACTCGAGAAAAGCAGTGTTGAGATTTTCAAATTCCGATTTCACGGCAATGATGAATATACATTTCATAAATACATTTCGATATACACAATTTGATTTTAAAACAGTTGATTAATTTAGAAGGGATCAGCTACAAACCAGAATTTACACACAAAAAGTGGTAGTTTGATTCCGATTTCTAACCTACAAACCTGTTTCTAAACTTCAATAACTATATTTTGAACATCAAGTTTAATTTCTAATTCTAGCAAACGTTCGAACATAATTTTCGGTTGGTTTATTTACAAATTGATGAACAATTTCTCCAACATTCTTCCCTCCCCTCGTTTTTCGAAAACAGTTCTGTTTATATTGAACGATGTCGCCATGATGGAAATTCAAAATAAACTTTGAAAAAAGGGAAGGGGGGTCCAAATTTGAACCTGCACAGCGAGAACCTCATGGTATTTATATATATATATTGAACGTAACTTGTTATTACCATTTCTCTTCTCAAGAAAATTGGTTCTACAGCTACGAGCTCGCCTTTTTTATGGGGGAAGGGGGCAGGAAGAATTTGCAAAAAAAAAATCCCGGCTCTGAAAAATGCTGAAAAAAATATTCCGGCCCAAAGGGCCGGCAATTTTTTTTTCCCGGACCATGCAAAAGTAAGGATACATTGCATGATATGGAAATCTTTGCTGGCCCTTTGTGCCAGACAATTTAAAGTCAAAAAATTAATTAATATAAATACAAACTGTTCACATAGCTGTATCTACCAGAGACCTAATACGCATAGGCACAAAAATCTAGAAAAGGTTCTATTTAAACATCATACAATCTGTCTGAAATTCGCTAATTGCAAAGAGACATCTGAAGGAACGGTTATTAACTCATACTCTGTAATAGCGGTGAGTTTAACTTACACAGACATTCACAACATTTGACAATCTGCCCGAAGAACCGGCGAAAATTTTTCTCCGACTCTGGTAATGGCTGAAAAAAATGGCCTGCTCAGAAAATTGCTGAAAAAACTTTACCGGCTGGCAATAGAATTCCTGCCCCCCCCCCCCCCCCCCCCCCCCCAAATCAAATGGTTGCTCACCAACAATTATCGGTTTGAAAATTTAATGTTACTGCTATTTGAAAACTTAAATATATAATATAAATACATGTAATGTGACGTCCTTCATATTTCCAAACCAAAAATTGTATAGGAGGAAGACACTCTTGTTGCAACCGCAACAAGAAACCTTTCTAGTTACATATTTACATTAATAAAAGTACAAATGTATTACTTGGGTAATCCCAAAAAGGAATTAGGGGGGGGGGAATCAACACAGGGGAATCCTACCTATCCTCCCACTTATTTTTTTACATTATAGGTTAAACTGATAGATTAGACTTAGATTTACCTCACTGATCTCCAAAAATCACAAATGTCCATACAAACAGCGATTTATACATTGTAGCTTAATCCTCGAAACAACTAAATATGTATCGAGTTCTTTCAGAAAACAAAATTGGTCTTCAAAAGTACAGTGAAACAATTTACTCTAAATGCGAATGTGGATTAAAAAAAATCAAAAGAACTTTTAGAACACCTGAATTCTGCAAGTTTCAATAATATATTTTCGATCAAATCATACCATTTTCGACTCTTTATACAAATATTCCACGTAATGAATTGAAGTAATCTCTCAATTAAAAATGCCTTCGCCAGCAAAAAAAAAAAAAAATCAAAGCACTGAAGGTACTGAAAGCGAATAGCTTAAATATCAGTATATGTACATGTATCATTTATTATGTACATGTATGTCATCAAACTTTCCGTCGTAAACAAGTTTGTGCTAATAGGGGACGTAGTCGGCGCGAAGCGCCGACGAAGTCGCCATCAAGATAGACGTGTGTACATGAATAAGCAAAAAAGCATGCATTTTCCCGGTTTTTTTACCATTACCTTCGATTCAAAATTTGTGTGCACGGTTCATGCGGAAACGGCGAACGTTAGAGAAGATAGAAAGGTTACGAATGGAAATGCACATCACAGGCTGCCGATATTTATCTATCAAAAAATAAAAACCAACCGCTTGTTGTTTTTTATCGTACATACAGGGAAAGAAGAACAACAAACGGTCAGCTTTTATTTTTTATTTATTTTTTAAATAGATAAACATCGGCAGCTTGTGATGTTCATTATGACGTCGTTTTGTGAAACGTAAATGCGCGTGAAGTTTTGTGAACCGCATACATTAACAAACTTGTAAAAAATAAAGAGGGAAGATGCCTTTTGAACAGAGATTTAAACACGAAATGAAATATTCCAACTGCACGCAACATGTAACAGATCGATTTCAGTCGAAACTACAGTTAGAAACGTGTGATAATCTCAACCTACCTCGACATAACATTTCACTGCCACTGGAGAAGAAGATGAATGACAAAAGTAGATCAAACATTCAACCTAAATTTTGAACGAATCTGATCCACTAATACCCGAATTTGCACAATATACATCCCAAAAACTAATGGAACATATGGGTACCCACAACTGGCACAAGTGCTGTACACACTACACAGAGTCGGTGCATGCACAGCCAGTCCTCGAAGTTCGTCTGACATGGTGCGTCATTGACTACGTCACATTGACATTTAGGTCACTCACACAGTGTACACGTGAACTCATAATTATGTCATGCAACTACAAGGAGCAATGGGGAATCGCCAAAGATATATATAGTTCATCGATGATCAAATTGACAATTTAAATTCCTTGGTGGATCTTTTTTTTTCCCTGTACATATGATAAACAACAACAAAGGGATGATTTTTATTTTTTAATAGATATAATTTAATAAACATCCGATCGGCAACCTGTGGTTTCTCCTTGACTTGTACAGCTCTTTAATATCTCCAAAAATTGATTTCAAACATTTTTTTGGGAATGTCACGTAAGTCGTCATTTATTTCAAGCTGGATTTATTATCATTATCATTTTTCTTGAAAAAGGTGGGGGGGGGGTATTTTTTTTATCAATCATTCTTATTTATTTGTCTATCATATATTTATCTATAGCTACATCTCTTTATCTTCAAATATTGATTGATTTTTTTTCCGGAATGACATGTCAAATCGTAATTTATTTCATGCTGGATCTACTATTATTTCATTTTCCCTTGGAAGGTGAGGGGGGGGGGGGGTTAATTAATTCTTAAGCATGATTCGGCAAAGTATTTCGTCAGCCCTTTCATCTGTTTTTGTTTTTTGGGGGGGGGGGCGAGGTGTACTCACTATGATTTGATGAGAAATATCTCAAGTCAGTCATTTTTTTTTAACCTAGGACAGCCCCACCTTCCCTCTGCTACACGTAATAATGTTTCCCCACAGTAATTTAATGCAAAGGCCATACTGAGCTTGGAATACTGGTCAACAGATATTGCAGACAGACACTCATGGAAAAGCAACAGATACACGTAACATAAGATTTTCATGAAACTTGTGTTGTCCATGAATTGATAGGACAGCACGTTTTGGTTTTCAAGGTCAGAGCTTAATGTGTAGCGGTCCTCAACCTTTTCATTCATAACCATTCATTTAATTAATTCATTCATTCAGATTATTCTTCACTTTCTCATTACATGAGATAATGACATGAATAGTATAACGATCAATAGAATCAGCTTTTCATATACCTACATGCTAATGCAAAAGAAGTAAATTAAAATAGAGACAATAATATATCATTTCGCTTTTCAGGAGGCTAGTAAGAGCTTCATGTCATCATGCTGTTTTGTCCATGTGGTAGAGATTATGTGTGTTTTTATGTTTTTATGGTGTGCGTTGGTGTCCCTTTTTGCGTCTCTTTCTGTGGGTGTCCTTTTTTTGTTTTGTTTTTTTTTTTTGCATTGGGTTTTGCTGTGGGTGCTGCAACCTAGTGTTGTTGGAGATCCCCTCCTTTCTTTTAACTTTTCTATCAGTGCTACGTCCCCTTCATGGCTTTGCCATAGTTCATATTACATTTTGTATACAATAATAGAGGACGCAGTCCGCGCCGCAGGCGCGGACGTAGTCCTCATCAAGGTAACACGTGTATATATATAGGAAAAATTGTGTTTTTCAATTGAATTCTATGCTATACCTATAGGTTCCAAAACCGTGGTCAATGACGTCATTCTCCCCATTGCCCATTTGATCGGCGTGAAGCGCAAGCTTATTTTTTTGACAATGTCACTTGACGACATAATGAAACCCATCGATGACCAAGATTTCTCGATCTCCTTTGAATATTCTTCGTTTGGCTTACTCCTCCAGTGTCCCAATGTATGCTTTGTACTTTGCTTCACGTAATACTGACATTGCACCATCATTTCCAACATATATCATGTTTAGTCCGAATATCCTCTATGACAATTACAACGTGACGTCAGCATGCGACGCGACGTCAGCATACAACTTTGTTTCGCGGACTTTCTTTCATCGACAGTTCCCTCAGAAAAAATCCATGGATAAACTCATATTGCTGGGAGAAAAAAACAAACAAAAAAAATATCAGCGCGATCAGCGACTTACCGAACTTCATTCTGCATTCGAGGATGATTTGCAGCTGATATTTTGATACCTGTAGATCGAATAATGTGGTTTCTCTCCACATATATAAGATCTACATGTAGAATATACAGGAAATCTATGCAGTGTAAATCCCAACACAAACTTCTAAATGTCTGCTGCCTTTGGTTCTGTTTACAACGCGTCACAACTTACGTCATCATTTACAGTATTTAGTACAAATAGGTCAACACAGCTGGGGCTCTGTTCAAAGCATGAAGTATATTTTTTTCTGTCAGAAATAAGGCTGGGTATTTTTTCCCTTGGAGGTAAATCATAAGCGGATCCAAGGTAGAGGGTGAAGACTTCAGATTTTTTTTAGAAGGGGGGGTTTGATTGTATCATCGAGTCAAAGGGGGGGAGAGACAGGGGGTAGATTTCTACTAACTTCTCTCCCCTGTCCCGCTCCCTTCTCCCACCTCCTAACCTCTCCCTCCCTCCCATCAGCCTCCCTCCAGCTGCCCCCTTCCCCCTCCCATTCATCCTTGCCTTTTATGGGGGTGGGGAGCAGACATGGGGTACCCGCTCTCTCCGCCCCCTTATCTCCCCTCCCACACCCTTCCTTCTTCCCCCTCCCTCCCCCTCCCTCTCCCCCTCTCTCCTTCCTCCCGCCCCCTCCCTTTCACCCTCTTTTAAAGTAAAGGAATGAGCAAGAGTTTTGTCTTCAGATATTACCGTACATTGGAAAATCATTTACATTATTTAGAAGGGAAAATCCTGTAATACTAATGTTATACTGTGCTTTATGCCCTGTTCACACGAGTGCGCATTAAATCTAATTCGCATTAGATTTGATGCGCTTTATTCTAATGCGAATTAGATTCGCATTGCGTTCACACGACAAAATTCTAATGCGCATTAGATTTTGGTACATTTGCACTGAGAACCGTATACTTTAGATAGTAAACCGGTGGAATCCATGCCTGTATGTTGTTTTGCTCATAATAATTTACCTCTTCGTACGTTGGGCTTATGCATGCATTGCATGACGTCATTGTGAGATAAAATGACGTCATAATATATTGTCACTCTACGCAAGTAAAGAGACGCATCTACTTACTTAGAGTGTTCATTGTGTTATTTTTACCCCTTATTCTATGTTTCGAGGTCCAAGGGTGATTAAAAGTGCCTAGTTATGATGGAAATGTACTGTAGAATTCTAGTAACTCATATACGCATGCACCAGATTTAATGCGAATTAGATTCGCTTTGCGTTCACACGACAAAATCTAATGCGCATTAAATCTAATGCGAATTAAACTAATGCGCATTAGATTCTCCGTGTGAACGCAACTAAAATCTAATGCGCATTAAATTCGATTTAATGCGCATTAAACCCGTCGTGTAAACAGGGCATAATTTGTAAGTTTTAACCCCTTTTTCCAGATCATCCCATAAAACGATATTACTGATAACACTATAGACGGTGCCGAAAAGGAAGTTTTCTCTCTCTTCTACATTTTGAATGCTAATTTTTCCGGTGAAAGTAAAAGGGGAGAGGGGTAGGTGGGTGCAAGGGAGGATATACATATTCCTGATACGACAACTGACATTTCATCACCCAATGAAATTTAAAAAGTAAACATTTAAAAGTTTAATTGTTCATTGAATAATCAAGATACATGTTAATCTTACAATATATAAATACTTCAGAAAACAGTAAAATTCTTTTTTCTTTTTTTAATTTTAATGGTTTGTACTCACAGTTTTCTTGCCCAAGTTCTCTTTTCCTTGGTTTTCGTCAAGGTCCAAGGAATTAAAATGTATAGATTAAGATGACATTACTTGATCTTTTCTTATCTGTCATTTATGTTTCAAAATTAAGCATTGCGATTTCATGTTTTAACTGATTGTTTTGTGACATTGAGAATTGTTTCCCCGCATTAACGAGTTATGTGCATGCTGTCGATCTAGAAATTGTCTATAATATCCCCTCTCCTGTAGATGATTCTGGATTTCAAGAAAAAAAATTAATGTAAGGCTGATAAAGACGGTAAAAATGATGCTGGAAAAATAACAAGAACACATATTGTATGACATATTTTATTCTTATTAACTTCGTAAAAAAAATATTCAATGATGTATGGTGAAAATTGGGTATTGAAATTATATTTCATCTGCGTCCTCACAATGGCTTTGCCATAATTCATATTACTTGATACTGAATTGCAAATCCATAAGGATGTCATTAGAATTTTTAAAAAAGATGGCTGTCTCGAACTTGCATTTTTCATTCTTTTGTTCTTTAGTGTTATCAGGATTTCTTGTTATGTTAGAGGCTGCCATGAATATATACATCCTGGACCAGCAGATCATGCTGACTGTCGTATGAGAGAGAGAGAGAGAGAGAGAGATTATATACCGGCAGTGTATTGCGTTCAATTTCTAAAAAGATTAAAATGCATTTTCAAGTTCTATATATTTTCATTAAATTTGTACGTCCTTGATAATACGATGGCCGATAGCAGCCAGTACTTCTCACTTGCAATTTTAGGCACTGTAAATGTACATTTTTCAAGAAATGTACATGTACATTATACACTTAAACCTTAGTTGCTGTATGTACATGTACATTTTCCGGAAAATGTACATGTACACTTTACACTTAAACCTTTGACTTATATTTTTACATATCAATACCGACCTTGAACTGATTTATTAATATAATATGAAGCAGCTGTTCTTTGACATCCCATACCGTGTTCGAAGAATCATGGACACCTCTACAACAACCTTGCTACAAATTAAAATGTTCAAAATTTCCATGCTGTGGTGAATGTTGATAAATGTATCTTTTTTTTAAATTATGGACTGTGTGACGTTCGAACGGGGGGGGGGGGGGGGGGGGGGGGTTGGAACTTATTTGTTATTTCATGAAACTTTACTATTCATTTGATAGTTATTTGATCGAGTAAGGTTAAAAAATGTACTAATCGACCGATTTAAAAGTAAATTATGCAAGGTTTAGCTATCTTATTATTTGTTCCTTACATTAAACAGGCTTTCTATTGGACCTACTTTTTGTTTTGAACCTATTTTTCCTACTTTTTCTTAAAATCCTCCTACTATTCCTACTTTTTCACCCCAAAACTAAGAATTCTAACAAAAGGTAAAGTAATGTGTGGAACAAACAGAATGTCTTACACGATGCGATAAAAACATTTAAAAAAGGATGAACACAAGCTACTAGTCTTCAGTATTCTATTCTCATGGTGGTTTCACGTCGAATGACTTGCTTTGCATTTACTGAACAAATTGTCCCTGAACAATGGTAAGACACGGTCTATTTTCTGAGGGGGTGGTGCTTTATTTATTTATTTCCTTTATTTATACAGGATAAGCTACAAAATGAACTGGTTTACAATGTGGACCTGTCTTAAAAATATGTACATATGAAGTAAATTAAGTCCATTATATCACCTTAATGAAATAAAATATAAATATCACAGTTCATTTACAAAAATACATACCTGTAAAACAACATCAATATAGTAATTTAAGAGTCAAAGTAATGCTTCAGATACCCGTTTTTAAAAGATGTCAATGTTGTAGCGTTTCTAATGAAATCAGGTAAAGAGTTCCATAAAGATGCACCCGAAATGATAAAAGATCTTCTAAAATATTATGTTCATGCTCTCTTAACATAAATAAGATTTACTGCTCTCTGTCTTGTGTTTCTTGGTTTTTTCGAGAGAAAAAAATATTTTGCTTTGAATTTTGATGAAGTTTTCAATCTCTAGAAACACATGAGAAATGTTTGGCTCGCTTCGTGAGTTTCGAAATTTTTGGCTCAATATTTTTCAATATTTTCTGAGGGGGGGGGGGGGGGGGGTGCTTGGGTTTTTTCGAGAGAAAAAAAAATAATTTGCTTTGAATTTTTATGAAGTTTTCAATCCCTAGAAATGTTTGGCTCAAAGGTTCAAACAAAAAGTAGAAAAGTAGGTCCAATAGAAAGCCTGTTTAATGTATGCAAAAAAAAAAAAAATAATAATGATAAGATAGCTAAACCTTGTATAATTTACTTTTAAATCCGTCGATTTGTAAATTTTTTAACCTGACTCGATCAAATAAGTTTTAACTGAATAGTTAAGTTTTATGAAATAACCATGCGCGGATCCAGAGGGGGGGGGATCGGGGGTCTGGAACCCCCCCCCCCCTGAAATTTTCGGAGATGGGGTCCAGCTTTGGCCCATCTTTAATTGAAAGGGGTCTAAAAATGCATAAAAAGGCTTTGAAACCTAAAATTTCGGCTCGCTTCGCTCGCCATTTACAAATACACGATTTTTTTTCTGCAAAATTCCTTAATCATTGTCAATTTTTTATACTAAATAATCTTGGGAATCATGAACTCGTATTTTCAACAGTCTCTTACTTCATAGGATGTAACCTCCCTCATCTTTTTCAAGGTTTTGTCATTTTAAGATGTCAGAATATTTGGGAAAATGACTTATCTATTCATTCTCATGAAATATAGACAAAATGTGAATTAATCAAAATTTTCGCGGCTCGCTCCACTCGCCGATACAAGGAGTAAAATATTAAATGTTATAAATAATCATCTCAATCGAAGCAAAGACAAATTAATATTTCATATCTAAATAAAATTCAGGCTCGCTTCGCTCCCTTATTCTTCATAAAAATAAACGTGAAAGGTAAGCTAACAATACCCGCCCTCAAAAATCAATCCTTAGTGAACACGTTGCCCCCTCCCCATTATGTGCACCGAAATATACCTACATCATAGGTAGACTTCCTACAATTTTGGACCTCCTCTGACCAAAAATGCTGGATCCGCGAATGAAATAACAAGTAAGTCCCCCCCCCCCCCCGTCGAACGTTACACAGTCCACAATTAAAATAAAAACATTCACCACAGCATGGTAATTTTGAACATCTTAATTTTTGGAAAGGTTATATACAAACTGTATAACTATATTTACGCGTCGATGTGTTGTAGAGGCGTCCATGATTCTTCGAACGGTATGGGATGTCAAAGAACAGCTGCTTCATATTATATTAATAAATCAGGGCCCAAGGTTATAAAACTGTTTTGAGAACGTTCTCCGTGCTCAAACTCTGTTAGCGTGCTCAAATATGAGATCGTCTCTAAAATTCGAGGTTATAAACGTCTAAAGTTTGAGAACGTGCTCAAACTCTGTTAGCGTGCTCAAATATGAGATCGTCTCTAAATTTAGAGGCTATAAAACTTGAGAACGTGCTCAATAGAGAACGCCACTTGAGATTAGGTCTGGTAGAGGTTATGAAATATTTTGAGCATGTTCTCTATTGAGTTTAGTACGGCGTTAATTAAGAGCGCCATTTGCCTTTCTCTCTGATACATTGCTAAGGGAACATCAGGGTTGTGAGTTCGAATCCCGCTTCAAGTTTCCCAATCTTTTCCATTTTCCTTATTTTTTTCAGGTTTTTATGCATTTGAAAAATATTTTGATAGTTTTCATTTGATTTTTGATACACACTCTTGTTTTTGCACTTTGTTGACATATTTCCCGTCTTTTCGCCTAAGTTATTATAGATATATTCACAGCTACTTTTGTGTATTTTACGTAGAATCTTGTTTTATAAATAAACACGTTTGTGAACGAATTTTGATAGAATTTCAAATGATTCTCTCACTTGCTTGTAAGAAGATGTAGGAATTTTTTTCTTCAAATTTCAGCAAATTTACTAGAATAGGTACTATATTTGGGAAAAAATCAAAAGAAAGGAGGGGATCTCCCAGACTCGGTATCAGCACCCACAGCAAAACACGTGATGCGAAAACAGTGTAGACAAGCACATAAGGGATATATAAGGTCGTGAGTGGTACTTACGACCTTTTTCATGTTTTTTTTTTTAAATTCTATATATTAAACCAATGCCGCATCTTCTGGTGTAAAAAGTATCTATTTTACAATATAACATAGTCTAGTCGACAACTGCAAAATTTTGTATAATATATCATGTCGTAATTACCACTTACAGCCTTAAGCCCCCTTCACACTTTCACGGTTCGGGGCACGGATAGTTACGGATCGAGAAAAAAATTACATCCGTAGCTATCCGTAGCAATCCGTACCAATCCGTAGCTTGATCCAGCACAAGTCGTAGCTATCCTTGGCAATCCGTACAGCTATCCGGGATGAGACAGAAATTTTTTGAACATGTTCAAAATTTTCTATGGCTCCACTACAGATAAATATGTCGTAGCGGAGTCGAAGGGGAGTCGTAAAAATCCGAAGTGGAGTCATAGCTATCCGTGGGGGACTCGTAACTACCCGTAGTGCATCCGTAGCAATCCGGGATAATTTTTGTGATGAAAATAGCCATTCTACTCGCCTACGGATTGCTACGACTCGCCTACGGATTGCTACGGATAGCCACGGATTCGAAAATGATAGGCTATGGATAGCCACGAATTGTATCTTATATTAACTTCAAAACTATCAGTATTCTGAACGTTTTTCGAACAATATATGAGTTAAACCTTTAATTATTCACTTTCAGGTAATGATATAAAGACATGTATCAAACCTCAATACTTTGATAAAACATGTGAGACCGTCTCAACAGGGTGTTTTAGTAAATAATGATGATTTAAAAACACATAGGAAATGCAAGTCAGTTCTACCAATCCGTACTGAAGTCGTAGCTATCCTTGTGCGATCGTGGCCATACGTAGGCGAGTCGTGGTAATCCTTAGCTATCCTTACCGATCCGTATCTATCCGTACGTGGGTCGTAGCAATTCCTATCTATCCGTACGTTTATCGTAGTAATCCGTAGCAATGTCGGGACGATATCCTTAGCAATCCTTAGCTATCCGTACTCGATTCGTATCAACCCGTAGCAATCCGTACTGGAGTCGTAGGTTTATGGTTCATCGAACATTTTGCGTCCCGACTCGCCACGGATAAAGCATTTTTGGAGTCGTAGCGGAGTCGTGGCTCGATCCGTGAAAGTGTGAAGGGGGCTTTATATACTCAAACATGATGATTGTCCTATTTATAAATGAAAAAAAATCGTATCTACCATTTCCATGGAAAGGTTACCACGCATTTCCTATGGTTTATACATATTGTATGACTGTACTTTGTATTTGACGTAGGAGTAGGAGTCTTCATTTTTTTTTTCAAGTTTTTGTCAATGCAGATTCTCGTACATGTAAATCTGCCATCTCAATTTTCATAATAAATATAATCTTTTGCATGTGATTTTCTTTGTGTTGCATACCCGTATCAAAACACAGAGACTTTTTTGTGTCGCATTCGAAGCATAGGGATTACTTTGTCCGGCGCCCGTCTGTATGTGCGCGCCCGTCTGTCTGGTAGTTACACTTTCACATATATGTTCATAGCTTGCATGATATGCATGATTAACCATGATGAAACTCAACACCCCATGATGGTCATGGTCAGATTCAAGGTCAAGGTCACATATTTAGGACCAAAGTCCCATGTTCATGGCTTACTTGATGCTCTCAAACAATTTCATAACTTCCATAAGTAAAATATTTCAAAACTCTAAAAGTAAAAAGATTGACCTTGAACATATTTGTGATGATGTTAGAAATTGATGAAAAGCCGTCCTCCTCTAGTTTGGAAATAAAATGAGTTGCAACAATGACTATACATTAATTTTTAGTAAATTGATATATAATAAAAAAAAAAATTGTGTATGCCTGACAGAGATTTAATATTCATGATGTTACCATTTTTACCATTAATTTATTAAATATGCATGCCGCGAGAAATAATATGATGATTAAATTATTTGTCTTTTTATCTATTTGGTTTGCCCCCGATGTCACTTTTGCAAATGAGAGTTTAATCTTAGCAAATTACATTCAATTTGGTTGTACATATACATGTATATACAATACGTATTATACAAATGATATACAATGAAAATGAATTGTAAGGATTTTGCCCTTCTATAAGTACACGTGTGTATGTGACGTTTTGTAACTCGGGTAGGGGAACAATGTTAAAATGAAATATTCCCGTTTTCTATTGATTTATGTAAAAAAGAAACATTTCCCCAAAAATATTAAGTCGTAATATGCAGTGATGATCTATTCTAGCAGGGGCAAACACATTTTACTTCACATAAAGCATTTTCTTTTTGGTAAAAGGATGCTACTGTCCACAACACTCAAATGTATTGGGAATCTTGGAATTATCTTGTTTTAACATTTATTTATTACAAATATTAGATGATAAATGTTAAAGGATCTAACCATCTCTATAAAAAGATAATAATATTTAACGAATGATTCATTTGCAATAGTAACGAACCGAATTCTTGGTAAAAACTAGTCGATTAAATATGCAAGTTTCGGACACCCCCCCCCCCCCGAGAAATCTAAAAGGGAGGGGTACGGACTCAATTTCTCCACATAGTCCAGAGTGATAATAGACAAGTCTCTCAAGACTAGTGAATGACTAGCCTTCTGTCGTTTTCGCGAATATCTTACCACGGCAAACGGACATGGGCAGCCATTGAGCATGGGTTTGAGCAAGGTACCTACCAATCTTAAAAATGTTTGAGCACATGCTCAATTTTGAGCACATTCTCAAACTTTAGAAGTTTTATAACCTCGAATATTAGAGACGATCTCATATTTGAGCACGCTAGCAGAGTTTGAGCATGGAGAACGTTCTCAAAACAGTTTTATAACCTTGGACATAATCTCAAGTCGCGTTCTCCGTTGAGCACGATCTCAAAGTTTGAGCATGAGATTTGAGTTGAGCACGGTAAAGGTTTTATAACCTTGGGGCCAGTTCAAGGTCGGTATTGATATGTAAAAATATAAGTCAAAGGTTTAAGTAGGGATTTCACCTTAAAACTCATTAATTATTTAGATCCATGTATTATAAGATTGTTACATTGCTCTGTGTAATAGAAGCATTTTACAGAAAAAATTATCAAAATCGGTTGATCGGGTACAGAGATAATGAGTTTGAAAGCTTGATGATTGGTGTCATTTCTGTGACACAATTTCCTATAGTATACAATATAAAACTTCTCATAATGTGGCACCATTCAAAGTTAACTTGGAGTGGTCTGTCAGCGTATTGAAATAGCTATAACTTAAATAATCTTACTGCTATTTGAACGATCTGTACATCATTTCGTTTGTAAAGACTTCAGCTATTCGTTTTATATTACAATGATAATTTAGTTGCGTCGCCATGGTAACCATTTAAAAACAAAATGACCACCATCGATTTAAATAAACAAATTTTGAAAATCTTAAGATTTACAAACTTAATTTTCACGTGTTTGACTTGAAAGATAATCGAAATAATACTTAAAGAAATACCAAAAATGTGTGATTATTGCTTTTAAAGCACTTCATTTCTGTTGCCATGGCAAAAAAAAAAATGTTTTCATGTTTCTAAATGTCGATAAAGATATACATTTTGTACCTTTGTTCTTTTCGGTGAAATTAAGCTTAATTTGAACAAAATATATAAAGGAAGAAGAAGAAAAAAAAACAACATGCGATCGAACGAGTCTATCAGTAACAGAGCTATTGCGTAAGTAAGCCCCCCCCCCCCCCCCCCCCAAAAAAAAAACCCACAAAGACCACACACAAGAGAATCCTTTGAAGTACGTACGATAGTTCTGAAAAAAAATGTTGATCATTTCATATCATCGTAAATGAAATTTCATGTATATGTATTTCCCTGTTCCTTTTTACACTTGTCTTTTAAAGTAAATATAAAAGAAATCGAACACTTTATTGATAACTTGCGTGAAATCGGCATGGAAGACATTATCACGCAGTAAATAATCAAGGGGGTCGAGGCAGGAAAATCGGAATGCAGCTAGGTAAACCATGATAAAATTTTGTGTTCTATATATCAAAATAATCGGAAATGTTCAAACTTTTAATATTTAAGTGCGCAAAATAGAAAGGATGATATCAAAAGTGATACATATTCCCCTGAAAACTGAAAAATGTCACAACTTTCGTTATATTTGGAGTTCAGCATTTGCGCAACTTCGGTTATCAATCGGAGAGTCCCATCTATCTAACCATACATGAGTTTTATGTTATGAATATTAATGAATAAGCTGAAATAGCCGCCAAACAGAACGACCCTCAAATTCTTCGTGAGCCGTTCCTCGTGCCATAGATATTTGCAGCGAGAGGTGTACAAATTCGTGCGTTGTCGTCCAAAAAACTCGATAATTTCGCCGCTTCTGTTCATATTATCATAAAAATACAATGTATATATAAAGAATAAATATCACTTTTAAGTTTAGAGAAAGAATCATATATTTTTATCGAAAATTCTGGTAGAAATCGTAAGGTAAGTTTAGTGCGGTAACCGATAGATCAATTTGTCAGCTTGAAAGATCACGTGACTGAAATCCCTAGTTTAAGTGTAAAGTGTACATGTACATTTTCCGGAAAATGCACATGTACATACGGCAACTAAGGTTTAAGTGTAAACTGTACATGTACATTTTTCGGAAAATGTACATGTACATACAGCAACTAAGGTTTAAGTGTATGATGTACATGTACATTTCTTGAAAAATGTACATGTACAGTGCCAAAAATTGCAAGTGAGAAGTACTGGCTGCTATCGGCCATCGTATAAATGACTTCTGCTCGTCCAACGTGCAAATGATAATGTCATAAAACGAGTATTGTGTCTGTTACACCTAAC
Source organism: Pinctada imbricata (assembly GCA_033119305.1). Taxonomy (NCBI): domain Eukaryota; kingdom Metazoa; phylum Mollusca; class Bivalvia; order Pterioida; family Pteriidae; genus Pinctada; species Pinctada imbricata. The sequence continues at coordinate 14,502,371 of VSWD01000011.1, read as the reverse complement.
AATGCAATGAGAACGGACGACTAACAGCTTACAAAATTTTCTTTTCTTCCGTCTCTGTTTACGACTGTTAACGTATACTGGTCAGGCACATATTATTGCCACTTTTTTCAACATTTTTTGCTCTAAAATCTTTATTTCTTCATGAAATTCGATGAAATTTGCACAGAAGGAAGAAAAACCCTTGATAAACATTTCACCTAATTTTCACGAAAATCTGATAATCTGTTCTTGTTTATCGGTGATTTGTGAATGTCAGGGTAGAGACAAGTTTGAAAGAAGGAAGGGTACATATTATCGACACCTCTATCTGTTCTTACTGAAAATCTTACACTTTTTCAATAAAATTGATACATTTTGTATCTTTGAACTTTCTTCTTTTTTGTCTGTGAAAAATTCATACAAAAAAAAAAATAATAATAATAAAAACCAAGGAAGATGAAGTGACCTACCCTTTCCCCAGAGAGGCGGGGGAAATACATTTACCGACTTTCTATCATAAAATTCAGTATTTGCAAGTTATGAAATTATTTGAAATTTTGTATACTGTTTCATGTTTCAAAGATGTAATTATGGTGAAAAAATTAAATTTCTAGATCAACAATATGCGGAGATATAAATGAAGTGGTGATAATATGTGCCCCTTGATAATATGTGCCCGACCAGTATTTATAAGTTTGTGCTGTGGCCCATTAATCAAATTCTTTGGAACAGCATATGGTATACTTTTCAGATTTTGGAATAAAAAAATTTGACCGGACAATTTTAAAAGAATGTTTTGTAGTAATATTTGTGCTTATATGTAGTATGCAAATTTGTAAAAGTGATTGTCCAACTTGATCTGCTGATGTACATTAATTGGTGTATGTTAGTCAAGTCAGCTGTTCTGTCTGGTGGTAAGTTTTAAGCATGCATGTTCAAATTTTCCACCGGATAAAATGTAATAACTTAACTCAGGCATCCTTTACATGAACATTACAATTCATATCAATTTGTATTTGTTCAATCTGGTACACCGTAACACGTGTCTGTTATATCTCCGGTAGCAGTTTGGTAGGTGTCTGTTGATGTCTGTTAGATGCGATTTACAAATTGGAAGTGAAATTTATCTAACAGAGAATTGCGATAGACCCTTGTCAGTCTCCTTAAGAATCAAAACACAAAGGTCATGGTCAAGTTCATGGTTGCATATTTTTGGTCAAACTTGTCGACTTCTTTACACTATAGCAAGGAGTATAAATTATATATTTGAAACATGCACATCTGATGCGATAAATTTGACTAACATTCTGTTTCTGGACTACGAAGGAGTTAGACATTTTTCTATGAAGTTAAGATTTTCTTTACAAATCATTTATTATTTTTTATACATTTTACAGTCATGATTCTGATCATCATCACAAACACAGACATGATACAAGAGAGGACAGACATCATGCAGCTATGTACGCTCAGGGATCGGGGGCTGTAAATGGCCCCGTACAACACAGCCCCATACATACTGATGCTGTAGTCAGTCTGAGTAAGGTACAGCCTGGAATCTGTCTGTCTGGGAGTAAAGACAAGGTATGAGTCACTGTGTATGGTTATTAAATCTTTTTGTTCCCATCCTATTTGGGACTGTATCTGACATCAAGTAATTTTGACGTCATCAAATTCTATGGGAACAAGTATAAAATTCATGTAAAACATATGCTTCAAATACGATGTTACAATAGGAATTTAATTATGTCATAGTGTTTTTACGTCAGATAACGTCCCAAGAGGAAAGTAACTCTGAAAGTCTGACAGTCAAAAAGATGGAATAATGTCGTGTGGATTACATCATGTATTCTCTCTAGACCATGCTTCAATTGTCAATTCACAACTGAATATTACTGTAGTTTACCTTAACAAAGTAAGTACATGTAAAGAGCATATTAATTGGAGTGGATTTTAATCCTAAATTATTAATGATATATTTTCTTATACCTGTATACCATAGATGTTCTTGTTTTAGGATTGTTTGATGGCCGGGTACGCATTATACATGTAACTTTTTTTACAGAATGTTGTATTATATGACTACCAGAGTAAGAAAATAGAGGACAGGTGGACAGGTCATGAGAGAGAAATTACTAAAGTAAGTTGTTAAAAAACCCAGATAAGTGCATGTATTCATCTTTATTTTTGCTGATTGACCCATAGTAAAAAAAAAACAACATTTATCGGGGTTCTAGTTGTGCGTTTTCCTGTTATGCCTCAAGGTTGAGATGTATCATTGTCTTTATTGACCTTTTATCTAAATTGTTTGTTAAATTGTTGAATCTATTAGTAATCTCTGTTCATGTCACTTTTGTTTTAAAAGCTGATACTCAGCTCTATTGTATTCATAACATTGACCTCGGAATTAAAACCACTTTTGTAAAACTTTAACCTTAACCATAAACTTTTGAACTGTATCAGTGTGAATAGATTAGGGCGTTCATGTTTCAAATGTACCAGGTATCCTTGTATCATTACTTAATACACTGCTACAAAAGTTTCGAACTTGTATTTATGACCTTGACCTTTATATTTTGACCTTGTTTTTAGATAACAGCATTTATACTGGGAAGAAGGTGCTGATTGGGCTTTTCACAAACATATCTTGTTTTCTGGTTGGAGAAATCTATCGCAATCATATTTGAATTGTTACCATAGTAATTTATATTTACAGGTCAAATATGGTGCTATATGTCAAGGTATATTCAGTGCTTCACGAGACAAGTCAGTCAAACTTTGGAGAAGAGGAAATGCTGATACCATAAGGGAATATCTAGGACATGAACTTGTGGTGTCTGCCCTTGACCTTAACCAAGGTGATTTTTACCTTAAAGTTTATACATGTTTGTAAATATTAAGTTTGCTATTCCATCTGATCATTAGGCCTTTTGTAGTGTTGACTTATGTAAACTTATTTTAATGTCATATTGTCAAAACTTACGCATCTCTTCATTTGTTTACCTAACCCTAGCGAAGTTTATATAAAAAAGTTAGAAACAATTCTCTATGAATATAGCTAGAAATACTTTGATACAAAACTATGAAAATGGGGGTTTAAAATTATTCATATTAAGTCATTTATACAGAGTCTTAAACTTACATGGATGAGACCATTACTATCAGATAGATTATCCAGCTGGATTACTCTATTATATAGTTACCTTCATTTCAATATAGAAATTATTCCTAAATTTGGTAATATGTACATTAAGAAAAATATGCCAGATATTAAGAACTCATTCTGGAAAGATTTCTTTGAAGCTTTAATAGAATTCAGGAATTATACAGATACAGATAATTTCTTACTCCAACCAATATGGTATAATAATAAATTCACTATTGACAACAGCTGTGTTTTCTATAAAAGATTTGTTGACAAAAATATTACTGAGGTAAATGATCTTATAAATGAAAATTGTCAACTCATGAACTATGAGGAATTTAACAGAACATATTCATTAGGTCTTCCGACTTCCGTCGGAAGACCTATTGTTTTCGTAACCGTGGAAAATTGGATCAGCGATTTCTCAAGAACCCTGTAAGCTAGGACAATGAAAGTTCTCCAACGTTACGTTTGGAGTAAAAGCTAGATTGGTCTTTTTTATTTTTGGTCTCTGTTATTTTTTTCATCATGTTTTTTAGTAGATTCAAATATTTGACGGGAGCGTCGAATTACTCAAAAGGACCGAAAATTTCATGTTTTGCTATTTGTAAGCTTAAATATCTCGTACTAGTATTTTGCTATCTACAATTTCCATTCTTTTTGAAAGTCGACAGCCATGCAAGATATGAAATGCTAGATGCACACTGTAACGATTTATTACGATGACGTCCTTCACCGTCCTTCATATTAGTTCATAGGAGGAAGACACTTTTTTGCTTATAATAGTAAACAAAAATTAAGCTTATGAAGTTTCCTAAAAATTTCAATATTATTATTTTTTATCCATATATCTGTCTTATTTAGTCTTTCTAATTTTTCCTATCTCTTACTGTTGAAAAGATATGAGCATCGAAATTTTGAGTTGGGTATTTCGATACACCTTCACGCCAACAGATCGGGCGCACACTAAAATTGGTAGTCCGAGTCCGACTCGAGAAAAGCAGTGTTGAGATTTTCAAATTCCGATTTCACGGCAATGATGAATATGCATTTCATAAATACATTTCGATATACACAATTTGATTTTAAAACAGTTGATTAATTTAGAAGAGATCAGCTACAAACCAGAATTTACACACAAAAAGTGGTAGTTTGATTCCGATTTCTAACCTACAAACCTGTTTCTAAACTTCAATAACTATATTTTGAACATCAAGTTTAATTTCTAATTCTAGCAAACGTTCGAACATAATTTTCGGTTGGTTTATTTACAAATTGATGAACAATTTCTCCAACATTCTTCCCTCCCCTCGTTTTTCGAAAACAGTTCTGTTTATATTGAACGATGTCGCCATGATGGAAATTCAAAATAAACTTTGAAAAAAGGGAAGTGGGGGGGGGGGTCCAAATTTGAACCTGCACAGCGAGAACCTCATGGTATATATATATATATTGAACGTAACTTGTTATTACCATTTCTCTTCTCAAGAAAATTGGTTCTACAGCTACGAGCTCGCCTTTTTTATGGGGGAAGGGGGCAGGAAGAATTTGCAAAAAAAAAATCCCGGCTCTGAAAAATGCTGAAAAAAATATTCCGGCCCAAAGGGCCGGCAATTTTTTTTCCCGGACCATGCAAAAGTAAGGATACATTGCATGATATGGAAATCTTTGCTGGCCCTTTGTGCCAGACAATTTAAAGTCAAAAAATTAATTAATATAAATACAAACTGTTCACATAGCTGTATCTACCAGAGACCTAATACGCATAGGCACAAAAATCTAGAAAAGGTTCTATTTAAACATCATACAATCTGTCTGAAATTCGCTAATTGCAAAGAGACATCTGAAGGAACGGTTATTAACTCATACTCTGTAACAGCGGGGAGTTTAACTTACACAGACATTCACAACATTTGACAATTTGTTTAAATCCGGCCCGAAGAACCGGCGAAAATTTTTCTCCGACTCTGGTAATGGCTGAAAAAAATGGCCTGCTCAGAAAATTGCTGAAAAAATTTTACCGGCTGGCAATAGAATTCCTGCCCCGCCCCCCCCCCCCCCCCCCCAAATAAAATGGTTGCTCACCAACAATTATCGGTTTGAAAATTTAATGTTACTGCTATTTGAAAACTTAAATATATAATATAAATACATGTAATGTGACGTCCTTCATATTTCCAAACCAAAAATTGTATAGGAGGAAGACACTCTTGTTGCAACCGCAACAAGAAACCTTTCTAGTTAAATATACCATTTACAATTTATATAGGATTGAGAAATAGTATACAAAAATATATAACTTTACATAACATTAACATTGATGTCCATATGACATGTAAGCCATTTATTCCTCAATTTTTAAATAATATAAAATGTAACAAAAAAGGAACTAAAAACATATATGAACATTTTGTACAAAACCTATATTGTAAACCTAAAAATGAAATAAAATGGGAGCATACCTTTAACATGATTTCATGTGATATGTGGAAAATAATAAATAGGAAAATATTTAAAGATAATAAGGATGTCAAACTACAATGGTTACAATACAGAATTGTTCACAGAATTCTTGGGACAAATGTTTTACTATTTAAAGTTAGAATTCAAGATAATGATACGTGTACATTTTGTAAAACTGAAAGTGAAACAATTGAACATCTTTTTTATGACTGTAAATTTGTAACACCAATTTGGGAAGATATTGTTAATTGGTTAAACGAAAGATTAGACATAAACATACATGTTGAAAAGTACGAATTTATCTTTGGAAAATTCTATCCTGATAAAATAATTAATTTGGTTTTTTTAATAGTTAAGTCATATATCTATAAACAGAAATATAGAATGTGTTTACCCTACATAGAGGGTGCTATACAAGAGATCCTTTACTATAAAAGACTAGAAAAAACTATTTTTACCAGAAATCAAAAACTATCTATTTTTTATAACAAATGGGAAGCTTTACTTTAAAAACTCTGCAAAAAATCACTTCTATTTAATTCTAACACCTTTCCACTCACGAAATTCACAATGTCATTTAGTTTTTCATTAATTCAACCTGAAATTGATTATGTGATTTGAATTTATTTTTTGTGTCGCCTGCGAAGCATAGCGACACTTAGGGATCACTTTGTCCGTTGTCCGTCTGTCCGTCCGTCCGTCTGTCAGTCTGTCACACTTTGGGTGTCACAGCCCATAACTTTTGATTGGTAAGTGATAGGGCTCTGATATTTCACATGTGTATTCCTTGTGACAAGACCTTCCTACACATACCATAATTTTTGACCTAGTGACCTTGACCTACATATTTGACCTACTTTTCAAAAAAATTAAGAATGGATATATCTTTTGATTGGTAAGTGTCAGGTCTTTGATATTTCACACATGCAATCCTTGTGGCAAGAACTTTCTACACATACCATAATTTTGACCTTGTGACCTTGACCTAGATATTTGACCTACTTTTGAAAAAAAGATAAGATTCGCTATATCTTTTGATTGGTAAGTGATAGGGCTTTGATATTTCACATGTTTATTCCTTGTAACAACGCCTTTCTACACTTACCATAATTTTTTGACCTATTTACCTTGACCTACATATTTGACCTACTTTTCAAAAAAAATTAAGATTGTATATATCTTTTGATTGGTAAGTGATAGGGCTTTGGTATTTCACATCTGTATTCCTTGTGACAAAACCTTTCTACACAGACCATAATATTTGACCTTGTAACCTTGACCAAGATATTTGACCTACTTTTCAAGAAAAGTAAAATTGGCTATATCTTTTGATTGGTAGGTGATAGGGCTTTGATATTTCACATGTATTTTCCTTGTAACAATGCCATTCTACACATACCATAATTTTTGACCTTGACCTAGCTATTTGACCTCCTTTTCTAATAAATTAAGGTTGTATATATCTTTTTATTGGTTCGTGATAGGTGTTTAATAATGATGAGACCTTTTTGTGACCAATTTTTACGTAGTGACCTTGACCTAGATGATCGACACTCTTTTCTGAAAATTCGAGAATGACCATGTCTTTTAATTTGTAATTAAGAGGTCTGATATTTCAAATGAATTTCATTTGACAAGACTTTTCTACTGATACCAATAAATTTGATCCACTTTCTAGAATAATAATCAAACCGCTTCGCAGGCGACACAAGCATTCCTTGGATTGCTATTTTTTTGTGTAATGTATGAATGTTGTACGGTAATGTCAGATACATGTATTGGTATACTGTCTATGCTTGACTTTTGTGTCGATATGATATTACTTGTACTTGTATGTCTGTGTGTATGTATGTCTGTATTTAATAGCATATATATATATATATATATATATAAAAAGAAGGTTTATTACAGCATAGGCGGAAAGATCGTCTGGGTATGCGTATGCGCAACTAAAAATATTTTTAGAGGCACATACGAATAATTACCTGGCGATCTTTCGGCCTGTGGTTCACAGCATGTTAATAACATCACACAAAAAGCAAACAAGACTTTAGGCTTCCTTAAACGAAATTTAAATATCAATTCCACCTCAGTAAAGGAACAGGCATACAAATCACTGATAATAGGCCAACATTAGAATATGCCTGTTCAGTTTGGGACCCATACTTAACTGAGGACATAAATAAAATAGAGAAAATCCAAAGAAGAGCTGCTAGGTACGTCACTGGCAGATCTAATAACACCTCAAGTGTCAGTGACATGTTAAATACCTTACAATGGAGAAAACTAGCAGACAGACGGACGGACGCAAGACTAACAATGATGTTCAAAATTGTACACAACAAAGTTGCCATATCAAAAGATGACAGACTTATTCCTCCCCTCAGATTCTCACGTAATATGCATACACTCTCCTTCCAAATTCCTTCATGTAGAACACAAATTAGACAAAATTCATTTTTTCCCAGAACTATTAAGAATTGGAATCATCTACCTCTGGACACTGTCATGAGTGAATCGGTTGATTCATTCAAGGCAGCTGTCTCCACCCTCAGTCATTAATTCACTAACCTGTTGTAAATAGTTTTAACCTTTTAAGATTTTAAATTTATTCACATCCAGCCGGCGCAACCCAAGTGATATAATCTTCAAAGTGTTGAAGGCGATCACTGAAGAAGTAGAAGTAGAAGTAGAAGAATCATACCAAACAAAACAAGAAGTTAATCGTAAACATGTCATGGAAATACCCGGTAGGCAGAGAAGGGGCCGGCTTAGCAGGATATGTCGCTTGCTTGACCCCGCCCCCTCCCCCTTTCAGTACAGATGCAGATACATAAAACAAACTAAAAACTTTAAATATGATGAAAACATCCAATTTAAAAGTAACTGTCGGGAACCTATCTTTGAAAATATCTTTGTTAAATTTATAGTCACTTTAAAACGGGCGCTCGTACATGTATTTAGGTTTACTGCATAAAAAGGTGCTCCTAAAAGTAGAAGGAAATGCTCAGGAAAATTCACTAGGCACAAAACGAAAGTAGACATATCGCTCTTTTCCTGGAAATAGACGTAAAATACCCAGAAGAAATCAGACCCACGGGTTTCGGTTGTTGTTCGTCAATACCTCATTCAAACAAAAGAGAAAAACTGTAAGTATAAAGTCCCGGTCATACTGCACTCCACGTCCAAATCACAGGCACCAGATTCCTAGAAAGAAAATTATAACTCGTTTAAAAGTTGAAACGCCCTTTCTCTTCTTAGAGTAAAGAGAAGAGAAAAGGGAGTTTAACCCTCTGGCTGCGGTAGGGGTCATATGTGTCCTTTTACCGCTCGCTGTGTTAGGGATCATATGTGTCCTCTAGTTTTCGGCATTAAAACTCCTCTAACAGTGTCTAATTCGCTTGTTTCTTGACAGATTTTGACACATTTGGTATCAGTGGAAGCAGAAAACTATCATCTAGAATCTGATGGTAATAAATACCTAGTAAGATTTATTGTTAAATTTATATATGCAAAAATATCCCATAAATGAGACACCCTGACTACCACTGTAAACGTTTCGTATTTTTAACGTCATCATCGCAGATTCAACTGCATGTTGCTCGGGAATATAATCAAGTAGAAACAATTTAGTTAAATGATCAAACAGGATATTTCTTTGAGATTTTAGCCATATAATAGATAAAATATTTCAAGTTTGCTATCTCTAATTATCTTAGGTAATACAAATTTTTCTACAATTTTGTTAACTATCGTACTTTGCAACTGAAATTTTACAGGGGTCTATAGAATTCCCATTTCCCGTTGCCCGGGTCAAGTGAAAAGTTGGGTCGGGAAAGTGTAAAGCAGGTGTTCACTTGCCCGTGGGCAAGTAGATTAATTAGGCCGAGCAAAAATAAAAAGTTGGTTCTCAGGCTAAATTTATTTTAAATCATATGCGGCATGCAGGTTTTTTTTTTCATTAAACATTTTCAGAACAACTACAAATTGGAATGTGTTGACATCTTTTGTGCTGGTAATTTGTTTCCTCAGCGTGTGATTGACATTTCTGTCCTAGTTTTATTACTTCAATTTGTACCCATTGAATGACCGCTTGAAATGACGTGAAAATTTTACGGACGAACGCAAACGCAAGTACATGTACATTTAGATAAAATAAGATCACCGTGGGGTATCACGTGATACACGTCAAATGATATGTTCCACGGGAATCCCCTTTGATCGAACCTAAATCTACTTTATATGAATTTATTTTAGGCCTTTCATATGGTCATTATTATCAATTATATGATGGTAATTTATTCTGGTCAAGGATAGACGTGTATTAGGAGAACACTTAAACAGAATGTTTTCAATGCTCGCCACATGTTATGATATGGTGCACGGACAGATACAAAATTTTCTGTTTAAGTGGTTGTTAGTAAAACAAGTATGCGGCGGGCCTGAAAACCAATTCATTTTCCCTCTTCATACAGATTTCTTTTTTATTCTGATTTCTGAAGAATCGAGCACTCAATTTTCGCTAGATATGCCATATTTCAACATGGCCTTTAAAATAAGTTGCAGTATACCTTAAAATTCCTTCTCTACATGTAATTTTTGATGGGCAAGTGATTTTATTTATCGGGCAAGTAAATTTTACGTCATGAGTTGCCCGTGGCAAGTAGGTTTTGAAAAAAATTCTAGACCCCTGTTTTATCGAATGAAGTTTCTCTATTTGAAAACTTTGAGCGAGTGAATTTTAGTTTTAACCCTCCTGTAGTCAAAGATATATCTATTTTATAAATACTGCATTCATTATAGAGACAGGGATTTTTTTTGCCCCTTTTTGGGGCGGTTATTCGGCCCCATTCCCAATGAAAAATAGTATCTTTTTTTCCCAATTGTGACTCTAAAATTTCCCACTTTCATTCAGATGGAATTATCAGCGAAAATAGTGAAAATAACTGGTTCAAAAGTAGCAAATTTACTAATTATTTGCCATATTGTTGTAAGCATAAGAAATTAAATCATATCTAAAGAAAATTATATGATTAAAGATTCAATTCTTAACTTTTGATTGTATAAACTGTCATTTTACTTTTACTTTGATATTTAGTACTTCCCAAATATTCCCAAATGTCGTTAATTTTCCCAATTGCAAGGGCCCCGACCCCATTCCCAAATAACTGAAAAAAATCACTGAGAGAACGAGGGAGGATGAATGACTGCAACGTCAAAATGTTTAAAAACGTTTACGTATACTTTTGTCCTTTTCTCTTCTTCATATTCCAGTATCTCTAAATAGATGTATGGAACCAGATATGAAATTTTGCACAAAACATGATATTTTTTTAAACTTTGACTTGAACTTGAACATTTTTTTTTTTTGTTGCAAAACGATGACAGATGAGTCTATAACAGAAAAGGACAAATAATGATCGGCCAGGGATATTTAGAATAACACATGTTACTTGTTTATTTTTTCAACATATTTTACACTTGTTTATTTTTATTTTATTTCCATGATAATCTGTAAAATGAACATAGTTGTGTAAGGGAGAAAATCATTCATGATAGTATTCTTCCTTGTACCAGAATGAAGAAACTTCCGCCGAATGTTAGGCGGAAAGAATAATCTCCACTCAAAGTCAATTGGTTGGGGGGGGGGGGGGGGGAGGGGTTGCTAGAAATTCAGAATTTATGAGAAATGCATGGGGACAGATCAAGACTCTCTCAATTCTCTGTGGTATGTTTTCCTTTTTTGCTTAGATAGATTATTAACATTTTATAAAGACAATTTTTATTTCGGCCTCATGATATTTTGAATAACAACCAAATATATCGGTAAAACCGTTAAATTTTCTTAGTTTGCATACATGTAAATCAGAAATTCAGAATTTATGAGAAATGCATGGGGACAGATCAAGACTCTCTCAATTCTCTGTGGTATGTTTTCCTTTTTTGCTTAGATAGATTATTAACATTTCATAAAGACAATTTTTATTTCGGCCTCATGATATTTTGAATAACAACCAAATATTGCATAGATAGGACATTGATAATTTTAGAATAACTTACCCCCAATCCAATTTCAATTTCTTTTGGAAATAAAATGGTTAAACTGCATTTGTGCATGTACTCGTACATGTAATACAATCATGCATATTTAGCTAGATGAAGGAGCTCTACTATCTTTGGTAACCGAATACCAAATAACGCACGAAAGTGGATGATATTCAAACTAAAGAAACTTGTAACAAATAAATTTGTTCATACCGACATTATTGTTTTAATTAATTTACATTCCATGTTATGAAAAAATCAACATGAATAACATTGTCAGTCCATTTATTTGCGAATTTATATGAATTTGTGAAGACGGAGATTTTGGAGAAATCTTGTACAGATAATTTATAGGATCAGGGAAAATAAGGCAAAAGGAGGAAAGGCATCTTTAGATAAAATACCTCCTAATCCGGGTCAGCAAAAACGATAACTTTTTCCCCATTAGATGTATAAAGAATAAGGTTATCATGTTTAGAATTAGAGCAAGTCAGAAATCTCTCTCTCGTTCTCTCTCTCTCTCTCTCTCTCTCTCTCTCTCTCTCTGAAACCTCTCTCAGAGATGCAGTTTATCTTTTCTATTTACTTTTTTCGAAATATTGCTTATACACGAATGTGTAATAGTCTTCCTTCTCCCTTGACCTTTAAAATTGTCTTCGAATTTTGTTTTGATTTTTTTAGTCATATATTGTAGCAGGAGTCTAATATACATGGATAATATAAATACCCGTCCATATCCTCATCACTTCTGGTCTCACAAGTCATATTCCCAGCAAAAGTTGCACGTGCACTCGATAGTTGAGTCTCTGGATATGCTCCTGAATCTGACTTGGACATGTTCCTGATTCTCCAATTTAGTCATAGAAAATTCTGTCTTCCTTAATTCTGAAACATATTTGATTAACCTCCCGCCCCATTATTAGCTGACAACAGGCGATTTGTCTCTACATCCTTTGAAAAAAAATGCCGCTTATTTCCCGTTGTAAAGCATTAAAAAATCACTATATCTAGAGATTTCACCTTCTTTGTAACTTCTTTCAGAAGGTCCCCCTTTCTAAACACCATTGAGAACCATGTCCCCTCCCTAAACAAAAAAATCCCAGGATAAAAAACCTCACATCTAATTTCTTAAAGTCTGACAGTTACATCAATGGTATACTGACAACAGCATGACATGAAGGGAAAGTGTTAAAATGTAAAAAAAAAATCTATTAGTACACATTAATGATTAAAAACAAGACGAAAAATCGACATGATAGTGTTTCTAAATCACAGTCCTGAGCTTGATGTCACGGGTCTACAATCGCATCTTCCTTTACTTAAAGGGGATCGAAGAAGCGTACATAATTGAGGGTTGTTTTATTTATTTATTTCCTTTATTTATACAGGATAGCACATTGATATTTAGCTACAACGTAAACTTAAGTTTACAATGTCGTCCTATGTTGGTGTCTAGCCCCTGTGGTTCTGAGTGAGTGTAATGAAAAAAAAAATAGATAAAAATAATGCAATTCAATTATGCAATCTTAAATCATACATTGTATAATTTATGTACATTGTAATAAGTTTTGCAAAGTATGTTTGGGTACCAATACATTTTGTCTGCATCAAATTTTCAATTTTGTTTCATTTTGAAATGATAGAAGAGTTTGCGTATGCACAATTGTATAGTACAGTGATGATTCGTTAGTCCGGAATTCGTTACTCCGGAAAATTCGTTACTCCGGACGTTTTTTAAGGGAACAAACGTGCATAGTGCAAAAATGATCCGATAATCCGGAAATCCGCGTTCCGGATCCGGACGGTAGTTTTCGGGAACGGACGTGCGGATCATATGTTATTTTGTCCCGTTAGTCCGGACGATATAAGCAACTACGGACGTGTTTTCAAAACTATTAATTTATACCTGGAGAAATCTACACGGACATGTTGTTTTACCTGGAAAAATCTACACGGACATGTTTTCACAACAATTTATTTTTACCTGGAGAAATTTACCGGAAAACCGGCGGGTTAATTAGGCGATGAGATACGCAGTACTAGTAACGGCTTGGGGTACGTGTACTTACGTGGTTATCAAATCTATGCATTAAAAGACTTAATTGTTCGCTTTGTCACTTTCTTAATTCTTATCGTGACATTTTTCAGCTTCTTGCGTTCAATCATTATTTTGAACAGATGCACGCTCTAAAATCATTTCAAATTAAAGTTGATATTTTTTAATTCTAATGTTTGTATCACGATGAAGATGGAAGTGAACTGAATGTTAGAGTTAGTTAGAATATTGAGGTCTTGTTTTTAGTTAAAATAGAATCGAAAACGAACGTCAACCGCTCTTGACAGACGATGATTTCCGTATTTTTTCATGAAGAAAAGTGGTAAGTTTCGGTAGGTATTGGTAAGTATCGGCGCCCGTGGAGCCTCGATGCTTAGATAAAATTTTATTCTTATTTTAAAGGATAAAGTATACTCCCAATTAAACTTATTGATCTCAGCGCAATAAATCGGAGGCCTCCCTCCACTTTCGTTTGATCTTTATTCTAGTGCATTTTGTCTATTCATTTCTATTAATTTGATTAGAATTATAAAGAATTTAAACTACTTGTATATTTATTTTCAATGATGAAAAAAGTATTGACTTCAAGACGATCTTACCGATACAAAAAAGCGAAGACAAAATCCCGGCACCCGAACCACCTTCCCTTTTCTAGTTTTAAGCGCACATATTTTAAAGACATATCTAGAGATTTAGTGATCCAAAATTTTCAAGAAATAAACATTAAATCAAATTATCTACGAAGAGGAAATATTTGTTTACAAGACAATTTAGCCGTACAAAGACACACACAAAAAACGGCTGACCCTCCCCCATTTACTTCGGACTTTCGCGCTCAAGTTTTGACATTTTTAACATGATTCAGTAATCCGGAAAATTCGTTAATCCGGACGAATTCCTGGGGAACAAAATCGTCCGGACTAACGAATTATCACTGTAGATGATTAATACATACAAAGTGGCTGGGACAGGCTGTGAGTTAGTCCAAACTAGTCCGTAATAGGCATTAATGTACATGTACATGTATTCATCATTTGAATTCTTTTTTTTTAAAAGATTCCTGGCCCCTTCTTTGTATTTCAAATTGCTATTTATGTTTTTGCGCTGGATAAAATCAGCAAGAAAAAAAGGTAATTTCAGACGTTCTTTCGAAAAGATTTGTCGAAAATAAAAAACTATAGGATACTAGAAAACAACGGTATACATATATGACGACTTAAAAAAAACTGTTCAATTATTTAATCGAGTATCAGTGTATCCATAAAAGAGACGATAAAAGTGTGTACGATTTGACACTAATTGTGTACATTTCCCAAACTGAAATTTATTATACAAAGATAAGGCGGAACTATAAAGATTAAGAAGTACGAGACGACTTTTCCCTTCACTTTCATTTCGACACAAATGGAAATTAGGCAAATGATAGCATACAAACGATCTATTATTTAATAAAAAAGTGTCATTTATTTATCATTCAAATTGTGTGTATTAGATAGAACTTCACACAAACTGTAAAAAATTCCAGGAAGTTTTGTTACTTTCGTCATAGATAGAAAACCTTAAAGACACAATGTATAAAGTCTTCTGTCTGTAATTTTGTATTTTCTCTTCCCCCCTCCCCCCCTTTTTTTTTGTTTTGTTTTTTTTTTCCTGTTTACAAATTATCTTAAAAAAGACATAAACACAGCATACACATAATAAACGGAAATCTAGAGATGAATTTTACGCGAATTGAAGTTTTAATGATATTAAAAGGACGAAGTGATGAAAAATGTGAGATTTTTTTTACAAAATCTAGTAAGAATTTCCATGAAAAGTTTCAAAGATTACTTGTACCAAAATTCTGCCATCGTCTTCTGTAAGAAAGATATGAAATACATGTACTATAGTATGATTCAAAGATGAATTATTTGACTCGGCTTAATTTGAGATTGCAGATACAGTTCCTTTTTACATATTTCGTTGCATTTCAGATGCTTTTGACATCTCTCGGGAAATTTTTTCCCGTTTCATTTCCCATTGTAAATCCAAATATATTCGTAAACAACATTGTATGTATCAAATTTATCTTCTGAATTTATGGAACTTAAAAGAAAAAATCGATTTGTTAATGCTGCATACCTGTCCTGCAGTGTAACACCTCTTTTAAACCTGGCGGGGAAGGACGAACGTCATTTTTGCTGCGTGACGTCAAAATTTCTCGCTGTGACGTAACAATATTTGAACAAGGTTGTCGCAGGTAGAGGGTTAAGGTGTGGTTTTATTTTTTTTTTTTAGGAATCTGGCACCTGTGGTCCAAATCACGTTCAAAAATCTACTGGACGTGGTCAGGTGGTCGTACATTGTAATTTTTGTCCTGATTGTGCTTTGTACGGGGTGTTGAAGTATTTTGCAGGTGCCCGGTCCGGGAGTCGAACCCTGCCATCCGGGTGACAGTCAGACTCGTTGCCGAGTGAGCTAAAGGGACATCCCAATAGCTCAGTCTTAGAACTTGTACTGAACTTTTGGTACTTGCAACTACCGGAAGCCACTACACCCTTCCCCCTTTTCCGTTGAGGGCCGTGGGTGTACCCCGCTGTGTGGCCACTCTTCAACCCCTGGCAGGGTTCTGCCTCCTCTCCTGCAGATTGAGCTGGCCCACACACACCAATTGTTCACCTCGTCGCCAATGAAGTATTTTGCAGGTGCCCGGTCCGGGAGTCGAACCCCGGCCGTACGGGTGACAGTCAGACTCGTTGCCGAGTGAGCTAAAGGGACATCCCAATAGCTCATTTTTAGAACTTGTACTGAACTATTGGTACCTGCAACTACCGGAAGCCACTACAGTATGACCACCGGCAGATTTGCATTTGGGTATGAGGAGTCATACTACAGTGATACCAATGCGGAACATGTGCAATGACCGTGCTCTGACTGTGAAAGACCACTTAATTAAGCTTTTGCATCTTCCCCAAGTTTGAAGCACAGCGAGAGAATGTCGCAGTAGCGGCCCTGCACTTTTTTGGAAGAAGAAGAAGAATAACAGGGATTATCACGTGCATTTCGTTAGCTTCAATATTTTGCCCGTCTTGCACGTTATTTCTATCGGTTATTTGTTGTGTGTCACACACAACAAATAAACGATAGAAATAATATGTGAGATGGGCGAAATATTGAAGCTAGTGTTTCGTGTGCATTGCATGTATTTGCCACGTACATTAATTGTCCGTGGCTGTTCGTGGAATAAACTTTCAAGTGGTTCAAAATTTCATTCCACATCCAACGCCGTTCAGATTTTTACCGTGTCCAACCATGTCTACAAATCATACATAGCCTGTCTGAAAGCGAACAATAAAGTCTGCTTCATGGGAGAGCTTTTTTGGATGTGTTTTGGGCTTGATCAAGCCATAAAGTGCAGTGTGACCGTCATTAAGTACAGGCTAATGTGATCAATAATGTCATCAAAGTTTCAATCTTCAAATGTATGATCCGGTGGTAAGGTAGTTCAGTGTGTTAAAATGATTACTTTATAGTTGGTTTGAGCCTGGCTGCGAACCTCACGGTGATTACTTTAACAAGATTGAAGATGAATCATAATTGTTGATTGTCTACATGTACTTGATTTAAGAGACATCTATCTGATTAAACAATTATATAAAGCACAAAAGAGGTAAAAACAACCATGTTCACATTTCAGTTAATGTCGGATAAAGGTACAAGTGACTACGACGCTAAACATGTTTAAATCCAGCTGAAGGGACAGTACTTCCCTTATAATGAGGTGAGGCGGGGTGGGGGAGTGGGGAGGGGGGTGGCACACAGTGACATTTACATACATGTAATTATCACACACACTCATGAAGTAATATATAAACTGAACTCTCATGCTAGTCAGAACCTGCAATGTAAGTAGTACTAAAGCTAGAAAGGCTATAACTCGTATATATATTATATATATATATATACATATATCATGACTATATACATGTAAGTAATATTCTCATTCAAATAAACCAAAGTAGACCCTTCAAATGGCAACACCAGGTGCCTTTACCTATAAACCAAAGTAGACCCTTCAAATGGCAACACCAGGTGCCTAGGTAAAGTCAACGTCTCCTGTTTGCATGCAAAACCCTTGAAATTAAACAATTATACATTATACTTGTTTACTTCTTATTTCACATTACTTCAGCAATAAAAAAAAAACTGACAGGAGACAGTGCCATGCATACTGTGAATTGGACAGTCAACATAAACATAAACAATAATAATCGAGAACCACAATAAATCGTTGCAGACCTAAAATCGTTAAAGAGTTTGACCTTGGAATGAAAAGTCTCTGACCTGATATAAATGTAATTATGTTGATCTGAGTGCATGTTATATTTACATGTGCATGTATCATGAATTCACTAAGTCTTATACATTTCTCTCAAGATTTTGACCTTGAATTTAGGTCTCTGACCTAGGACCAATGTTCATGTAGACATCATTAATTCACATAAACATTTCCTTCAAGATTTTGACCTTGAATTTAGGTCTTTGACCTTACACCAATTTTCAATTTGGCATAATGATCAATTCACTTAAACAATTCACTTACCAGTAATATTTCTTGCAAGATTAATAGTAATTCAACATTGATAGAAATGATTTTGCTTTTCAGTAAACAGGTGTCCTTCCAATGTAGCTATAGAATGGATTAAGCTGACCCTAGTTGTTGATTTGTACAATGTCTGCCATCTCCGGTAAACCTTTGCTGAGCACGAGCAGTAGTCCCACCAACTCTGGTGTCACGTCAGATACCACACCCAAGTCTGATGGATCATCCTCACAGTGTGTCTTTGAGTCAGTCCAGACGCAAATTACGGATTTAACAGAAAAGAGCACTGCTCTTTTACAAGTAGATAGTGACAGTGCCCTCCACAATGGGTAATTCAACATCCTCGTCAAATTGTGAAATGTCAGTTTCTGCTCCGTTTACCACGGCACCAGAATCTCAGCCACCACAGGAAGCAAAACTGACGGTAAAATCGCCCGCTAAAAAAACCCAAGTGAAGATAATAATACACGGGAAAACCAAGAAGGAGATTGTGCTTGAACAAAAGGACTACACAAAAACTGTAGAGGATGTGTGTGTAAGGTTACTGAAAGATAATTATGAGAATCTTGGTCCGGCAGCGGTACAGTTGTTTGGTTTAGCGTCATTCGACTCTAAACGCTCTCCCAAAATTATTTGGAAAAATCCATCTAGCACATTTCAAGATGTCGTGAAAAATCAAGAGAATCAGAATTATGAGTATTATTTACGTCTGAGATTTGTTCCTAAGTATGAGGAACAACTTGAAAAATTACCGAACTTTGGATCTGATCTGGTGAGGTACCTGTTTTACCAATGTAGTGATGACTACGTGAAAGACAGATTGAAAAAGATTTTTGGTAAACATATAGATAACGGACCGAAGAAACGGGGATATGCGGTACTTCATATGTCGATAGAAATCAAAGAGGAAGGCAAAGATGGCCCTGAGTACATAAAGAAATATAAGAAAATGGAAGACTTTCTCCCGCCAGCAGAGATACCAAGACATTTTTGGAATTTATTTAAGAAATTGATATTAGAGTGGAACATCAAAGATCAACTTGACAAACATTGGGAGTCATGTTGTAGATTGCCTGTTGAGGAGCTTATGTTAGCGTACATCCGTGATGTCGTGCAGATGGTGGGAATTTACGGAATCGAGCAGTACCAAGCCGACAAGGTGGACGGAACTAAAGAAAAGAAGGAAGTGTCACTTGTGATAAATGTCCACACCAAGGATGCGGACATGAAGGGCCTGTACCTGGATGAGGTATTAACCTAATATTGTCTCAACGTTTTCTTTTCTCGTTTGTTTGACACTATTGTACTAAAGTTCTATCTAAAAAATATGCAGGTATTTAATTACAGTATTGATATTATTGGCCGATAATTTTTTTTTCTTTTTGCAGACATTGTTCAGCAGAATCGAGGACTTCCACTCCGTCAGCATCATTCCAGCTGTCCAGTCTACGGCAGTTAACGTTCATCTTGACCGCTCTGAAGGTCACTCTCAGGTAATTTTTAGTCAAGGAACATTCAGAGATGGACAAATTAACTGGTAGCATATTGACCTTAATACAACGAATCAATGTATAAGGTCACTATCAGGTAATTTTTAATCAAGGAACATTCAGAGATGGACAATTAATTAGTAGCATATTGACCTTAATACAATGTATCCATGTATAAGGTCAATCTCAGGTAATTTTTGATCCAGGAACATTCAGAAATGGACAAATTAATTGGTAGCATATTGACCTTAATACAAGGAATCAATGTATAAGGTCACTCTCAGGTAATTCATTCAGAGATGGACAGATTAATAAGTAGCATATTGATCTTAATACAATGTGTCCATGTATATGGTCACTCTTAGGTTATTTTTAGCTCTACTGGTCTATGACAAGTCGAGCTTATGCGATCGCCCTGTGTCCGGCGTCCGTCTGTCCGTTAAACATTTCTTGTGGTTTCCAGTCCTCTGAAACTGTTGGTGATGGAAAGTTAATTCTTTTTGCAACATGATTGGTCTATGGTCTAGTTGTGCACCTGATATTTTATTTGAGCACCTGACCCCCAGGGTCTTAGAAAATGGGTGTAATCATTTTTTCCTATATAACTCTATGTAATCTTGTGGTCACCATTTCTCAGAAAGTATAAATGATAGAAGTTAAATCTTTTTGCAATATAAAAGGTTGATGATTTAATCGTGCACCTGATATTTCGTTTGAGCCCCTGATCCCTGGGGTCTAAGGAAATGGGTGTGGTCATTTTCTCCTATATAACTCTATGTAATCTTGTGGTCACCATTTCTCAGAAAGTTTAAGTGATAGAAAGTTAATCTTTTTGCAATATTAACGGTTGATGATCTAGTTGTGCATCTGATATTTTGTTTGAGCCCCTGATCCCTGGGGTCTAAGGAAATGGGTGTGGTCATTTTCTCCTATATAACTCTATGCAATCTTGTGGTCATTATTTCTTAGAAAGTATAAATGATAGAAAGTTTAATCTTTTTGCAATATTAAAGGTCTATGATCTAGTTGTGCACCTTATATTTCATCTGAGCTCCTGATCCCTGGGGTCTTAGGAAAAGGGTGTGGTCATTTTCTTCTATATAACTCTATGCAATCTTGTGGTCATTATTTCTCAGAAAGTATAAATGATAGAAAGTTTAATCTTTTTGCAATATTAAAGGTCTATGAACTAGTAAATTGTGCATCTGATATTTCTTCTGAGTCCCTGACCCCCGGGGTCCTAGGAAACGGGTGTGGTTATTTTCTCCTGTGAACCTCAATGTTATTTCTCAGAAAGTATAAATAATAGAAAGTTAATTCTTTTTGCTATACTATATGTCTATGATTGAGTTGAGCACAAGATATTTTGTTAGAGCCTCTGATCCCCAGGGTCTTAGAAAATGGGTGTGGTCATTTCCTCTTATATAACCCTATATAATCTTGAGGTCACCATTTTTCAGAAAATGTAAATGATAGAAAGTTAATTTTTTTGCAATGTTCAAGATCTATGAGCTAGTTGTGCACCTGAAGTTTTGTTTGATCCCCTTACCCAGGGTCTTAGACAATGGGTGTGGTCACTTTCTTCTTTATATATAACTCAATGTAATCTTGTGATCACAATTCCTCAGAAAGTACATTGTATAAGTAATAGAAAGTTAATTCTTTTTTTATATACATGTATTATAGATCTATAATCAAGCTGTACACAAGATATTTTGTTTGAGCCCTTGACCCCAGGATCTTCGAAAATGGGTGTGGTCATTTTCTCCTATATATATAACTTACTGTAATTTTGTGATCATCTTTTCTCAGAAAGTATTTAGGATACAAAGTCATCTTTTTGCAACATGATGGGTCTATGGTCTAGTTGTGTACATGTACCTGATGTTTTGTGTGAGATTCAGACCCCAAGGGTCTTGGAAAGTGGGTGTGGTCATTTTCTCCTACATGACTATGTATTATATATATTATGCATTCTTTTGAAAACCATTTCTCAGACTGAGTTAGAGTGCATAATTGGTAAAGTATAAATTCTTTTTGCATAATACATATGTAAAGGGATATGTGGTTTGATTATCCACGTGATAATTAGTTTTAGCCCCTGACCTCCAAGTTCTTGGAAAATGGATGTGGTCATTTTCTAGTATACAACTCTATGTAATTTTCTGAACACCATTTACTTAGAAAGTATGACTGATAAAAAGATTTTTGCATTATGTTCAGACTTACGCTTTATGTTACACTTGCGTATCTAATATACTTTTTTAGCCCATTACCCTTGGGTCTTAGAAATAGTTGCGTCATTTAGTTATGTATTTTACTAAACAACCAGGAGAGCTTCAGTCTCGTCAGAGACTTCTAGTTAATCGAGGAACATTCAGAAAATGGACATTTAATTTGTAGCATATTGACCTTAATACAACGTATCTATGTATCAGAATGATAGCCAATGATTAACATGATTTTCTTTTAAAAACAAAGAGTTGACAAAATTTCCTCTCTGGATGTACTTGTACATGTATTTAAAAGAAAGCAGTACCTTTGAATAGTTATGAAAGTTATGATGTTGTACTTTGTAAAATTTAGCATTTTGATATTGAATGATCTAGAAAGAGGTAGACAGTTTGAAGTAGCAGTGATTTAAAAGATAACATAGTCCCAGTGCCTTGACAAGACCACAATGCACCTGTAATTCTTGTGATTGGCCAGTAAAATTGTTACCTACATTTGTGAGATCTATTTCAGAGTTTGAGTCTTTCATGAAATGTCAGAATTTTTAAGGATTTTGATTGGTCCAAATAATAGATAAAGAGTTAGTTTTTCTCAGACCAAACAATTTTTAATCGGCAAATCCAATAAATCTGATACTTTTCAGGAACTCTTCATTTAAGGCAAGAACTTACAGGTTACATCGTATCTCGTTATAATTTCTCGTTTAACACCATCTTGCTATCCTTCAGGTTTTAGGCTTTACAAGCATGGAGGTTGCTGAATCGTTTGTGTCCGGATTAAACGGTTACTACCGTCTACTCAGTGACTACTACATGAGTCTCTGCCAGCAGGTGGAGCCACCTTCACAAAAGACTCTAACAGACCTTAGATGTCATGGCCCTGTTGAGTTAGTATTTAAATTTTCTCTATTTTAGAATAGATTGGTTTTTCATGTTTTTTGCATTAAGAAGGAGTAATTGATGTTTAATTGATCTTTATTGACAGCAGTAATGTAATTATCATTTTTCTGTCATTATATTGCATGTTGAATAAGTTTTAAATTTTCACAACACATAAAATGTATATAAATTAGGACAGATTATGCTGTGGAGAAACTCAAACACCGATATTCTGATGAGCAGTACTACATACTCAAACAACACGTTACGGCATTCAATTCCTACGATATTATCTTCTCATATCAACAGCAGTACAGACGATTGACGATTCACGTAAGATATTATTTCCTTAAAATTTTTAATTCTTGCTCATTTAGCTTGGTAAGGATATTGGTGAGTGGAATTGAAACTTAGAAAGCAGATTCACTTTTCACTCCGGGATACCTGTCAACTCTCCCTCTTTAGGAGGGAGTCTCCCTCTTTTGGACTTCATCTCCCTCCTAAAATTACAACCTCCCTCTCCCTTCTACAATTACAACCTCCCTCCCAGGGGGGAGACTCCCTTTTTGGGCTTCATCTCCCTGTTACAGTAACTGTCATTTCCCAACGAAAATAGTATAAATGTGCTGGATTTTTAGCTCTACTGGTCTCAGACCAGTCGAGCTTATGCGATACCCCTTCGTCCGGCGTCCGTCCGTCTGTCCGTCTGTCTGTCCGTCGGTCTGTCCGTCCGTCCTTCCGTAAACAATTCTTGTGCTCGCAACTCCTCTGAAACCATTGGTGATAGAAAGATAATTCTTTTTGCATCCTACTTGGTATATGATCTAGTTGTGCACCTGACATTTGGTTTCAGCCCCTGACCCCCAGGGTCTTGGAAAATGGGTGTGGTCATGAAATTCTATGTAATCTTGTGCTGGCAACACCTCTGACACTATTAATGATGGAGACTTGATTCTTTTTGCAATATGATGGGTCTGTGGTGTAGTTGTGTACCTGATATTCTGTTTGAGCCCCTGACCCCCCGGGTCTTAGAAAATGGGTGTGGTCATTTTTTCCTATATAACTCTATGTAATCTTGTGCTCGCAACTCCTCTGACACTATAAATGATGGAGACTTGATTCTTTTCGCAATATGATGGGTCTGTGGTGTAGTTGTGCACCTGATATTTTGTTTGAGCCCCTGACCCCCAGGGTCTTAGAAAATGGATGTGGTCATTTTTTCCTATATAACTCTATGTAATCTTGTGCTCGCAACTCCTCTGACACTATAAATGATGGAGACTTGATTCTTTTTGCAATATGATGGGTCTGTGGTGCAGTTGTGTACCTGATATTTTGTTTGAGCCCTTGACCCCCAGGGTCTTAGAAAATGGGTGTGGTCATTTTTTCCTATATAACTCTATGTAATCTTGTGCTCGCAACTCCTCTGACACTATAAATGATGGAGACTTTATTCTTTTTGCAATATGATGGGTCTTTGGTGCAGTTGTGCACCTGATATTTTGTTTGAGCCCCTGACCCCCAGGGTCTGAGAATATGGGTGTGGTCATTTTCTCTTATATAACTCTATGTAATCTTGTGCTCGCAACTCCTCTGACAATATAAATAATGGAGACTTTATTCTTTCTGCAATATGATGGGTTTGTGGTGTAGTTGTGCACCTAGTATTTTGTTTGAGCCCCTGACCCCCAGGGTCTTAGAAAATGGGTGTGGTCATTTTCTCTTATATAACTCTATATAATCTTGTGCTCGCAACTCCTCTGACAATATAAATAATGGAGACTTCATTCTTTTTGCAATATGATGAGTCTATGGTGTAGTTGTGCACCTAGTATTTTGTTTGAGCCCCTGATCCCCAGGGTCTTAGAAAATGGGTGTGGTCATTTTTTCCTATATAACTCTATGTAATCTTGTGCTGGCAACTCCTCTGACACTATTAATGATGGAGACTTGATTCTTTTTGCAATATGATGGGTCTGTGGTGTAGTTGTGCACCTGATATTTTGTTTGAGCCCCTGACCCCCAGGGTCTTAGAAAATGGGTGTGGTCATTTTTGTGCGAATAGCACATAGCGATTGCCTGATTTCTTCACTCAGGGGTGCCCTGTCTACCGAGTATGTATAAACGATGTTACTCTGTTAACATGTACCTTGGGATTGCTTCATCGTCATGATCGGTATAAAGTCTGATCACTGTCTGAATCAATGAGTTATATCTATATGAATCGAGCTGTTGTGTTATGTACATGCATGGCCTAATGAAAAAATTGCATCTGTATGTACTTGTATGAATACAGGCTGTGTGTTGGAAACCCCTTTTCATTACCTGTTTTAGTGGACAATATATAAATGAAACGATGCTATCGATGATAGTTGAATCATTGAAACGTAAAACTAACTTCAAGTGGGCTTATTGTGTCCTGCTTCACAAAATAAAGTCTGTATACGGAAAAATTAGGAACTTCCATCACGAAATATGATATCAATAATTATGAAAAATAAAAGATCAAAATATTCCAGTTTAGGAAGTATCATGTTTTTATATACTAATAAAAAAGTGAATTTTCCTTCAAATTCTTAGCATACAAGTAAAATTGAACATGAAAGGTTAAAGAGAGAGTGGGAATCAAATTACAATATAAGATTTTTCTTCTTTCCTTGTACATGTATATGGTACCATCAATCCATGGTCATATTGGATTGTTGATTTGGGGGGGGGGGTAGATTTAATGTAAAAAAATGATTTTCTGATGTTATTTAATTTTCGTGTTCATTGTCAGACATCAACTTTCAATTCATTACGACAACATTATGGATTTACATTTTAGTTCTGTCTTTAAACGTCCATAAACTGGCATACGAATATGTTCAGGAACAAATATAACTTTGTAAACACAATATTTTGTCATACATTATAAGTGATACATATTCTGGCTATTCGCACTCAGTACCTTCATTGCTTTGATTTCCTATATAACTCTATGTAATCTTGTGCTTGCAACTCCTCTGACACTATAAATGATGGAGACTTCATTCTTTATGCAATATGATGGGTCTTTTGTGTTGTTGTGCACCTAGTATTTTGTTTAAGCCCCTGACCCCCAGGGTCTTAGAAATGGGTGTGGTCATTTTCTCTTATATAACTCTATGTAATCTTGTGCACGCATTACTACTCTGACACTATAAACAATGGAGAGTTAATTCTTTTTGCAATATGATGGGTCTGTGGTGTAGTTGTGCACCTGATATTTTGTTTGAGCCCCTGATCCCAAGGGTCTTAGAAAATGGGTGTGGTCATTTTTTCCTATATAACTCTATGTAATCTTGTGCTGGCAACTCCTCTGACACTATTAATGATGGAGACTTGATTCTTTTTGCAATATGATGGGTCTGTGGTGTAGTTGTGCACCTGATATTTTGTTTGAGCCCCTGACCCCCAGGGTCTTATAAAATGGGTGTGGTCATTTTTTCCTATATAACTCTATGTAATCTTGTGCTTGCAACTCCTCTGACACTATAAATGATGGAGACTTCATTCTTTATGCAATATGATGGGTCTTTTGTGTTGTTGTGCACCTAGTATTTTGTTTGAGCCCCTGACCCCCAGGGTCTTAGAAATGGGTGTGGTCATTTTCTCTTATATAACTCTATGTAATCTTGTGCTTGCAACTCCTCTGACACTATAAATGATGGAGACTTAATTCTTTATGCAATATGATGGGTCTTTGGTGTTGTTGTGCACCTGATATTTTGTTTGAGCCCCTGATCCCCAGGGTCTTAGAAATGGGTGTGGTCATTTTCTCTTATATAACTCTATGTAATCTTGTGCACGCATTACTACTCTGACACTTTAAACAATGGAGAGTAATTCTTTTTGCAATATGATGGGTCTTGGATTAGTTGTGCACTTGATATTTTGTTTGAGCCCCTGATCCCAAGGGTCTTAGAAAATGGGTTTGGTAATTTTTTCCTATATTATTGTGCTCTCTACTCTTCTAAAGCCATTAATGATGGAGAGTTAATTGGTTATGCAATAATATGGAATTGTAGTCTTGTTGTGTCATTGATAGTTCATTTGAGCTAGCAGCCCCTTGCCCCTTAGGATCTTGGAAAATGGGTGAGGCATTCTTTTTTGAAATACTATATCTCGGATATTATGAATTATATGAGTGATATTCTACTTGCAGTCTAATGGATATGTTGTTTTGTCGTGCTACTTATAATTTGTTATAGCGCCTGCTCCCTATGGTCTTTGGTTTAAAAAAAAGACAGGAAATTGTCATTTTAGAAAAAAACCAACCAGGAGAGCTACAGTCTGGTGTAGATGAAAGTGAAAGTAGAACGCTGATCCTGTTTGTGCATTATAAAAAGCAAATATCCACCTTATTTTGGATGCAACTCATAGTTAGGGTGTTATTACACTGCATCGCATTTCCAATTTTGTATCAAAATTATCTATTTTGATAAAAAATATAGAGAAATCAATTGTTCTGCATTGTGAGATTACCCTACGTGTTTAAGCTTACTTTGACTTTGTCATTCTAAACATTTTTATCATGTAAGAAAATTGGAGATTTGAGAGTTCTGAAAGCTAGTGATTATAACTGTGGTCTTAAGTAATGCATTTCATTCACACAAGAATTTGACAAAGTTTCAACTCTCAACTTTTTGAAAAAAATATTTGATATTGAATACAATGTTGGGAATTATGTACATACCAGGCTGTTTGGCCCCTCCTTTTAAACCCTAGATAATATGAAAGGGTCTCTAAGATTTGGTCAGAGATCTCCAATAGATTAAATTATTGTTTGAACTATTGATGTGAGTGTAGAATAATAAAATCAAGTAAATTTAATTTGTAGAAAGAGAAAGGAAAGTTTAGGATAGAGAAAGACGAGGAAAGATTTGATAGCTTAAAGAAGCTGATAAATCACATGGTAGAGGTGAGGATGGCATTGCCCTCAAATCCACAATGTGTCCGACCAAGACCAGGTAATCAATAAGATAAGACTCGCCTCAGCAGTAACTTGAGAGTCTGAACTTGTGAAACTATACCATGATTTCTTACCTCTCATTTGAAAAAAAAAACTTTAAGGTAGAGATTTCTAGCCCTGTATTGCCGAAGTCTCATGAGTGACTGTTACAATATAGTTATAACATATTCATGTCATATGAGCAAATGTTCATGTGTTATGAGGTATATTCATGTTCATGGATGTGACCGATCAAAATATTGATTTTACACACCAGACTTATATGGATGTCAAATTACTGATTTCATAATACGTCAAAAGTGCTTCAATATGTTTCCAGTGACTCATTTGTGATTTCATAATGAAAAACATTACCAAAGTGCTGTAATAATTACATCGAGACGTAATGCTTGTGGGAAATATTATCGATATGAACGTCTCTGCCTTTATAAGAATTCAGCAAGGTTATTTTAGCATGGAGGAAATTTTCACAAAGTCCATTGATTTCCATGTTTACCCTAATATTTTAACAGAGTTAGCGCTAATTTAAGACCACGCTTATTGTATAATCTGTATATTATAATGGAGAATGAGTAAAGTGCGCTAATTCATTATTCTGTTGTGTCCATTGCTCCATTTTGCCCTGTTTCCGCTAAGATTAAGTACACATACAGTATATGATGTCCATAGTCTGACTGTCAATGAAACATCTCATGAATATGGTCTATTGTCACCCGGCAAGACCTGTCATATGTAATGCTTCCTCAACACTACAACTAGAAGAGATGCCGATGGCATTGAAGTTTGTCTCATGAGATAGATACCAAATTCTACACTTGGTTAGAAAGAGTGCAATGTGGAGTGAAGAAACTTGCCAAAGGTCACAATGGCATTTTGTGTCTGAAAATGGTTTTATTTTTAGTCACAACCTTTGGGTCTTCAATCCACCCTGCTAAACACATATCTCTTATACAACTTGAGCCCATCATGGAAAATGATCCTCAAATAATGAAATAGCATTTAGATTAGATAAGGCACATTGACCTTGAAACAGATATATAACTTTTCCATTCTGACTTTATGTTTCGCTTTCTGATCATTGTATGAAATATCAATGTTACCGAAATTAATTAAGTTATGGATGATTTTATTACAGAGCCATGTCACAACCTGAGGCGACTGTTCTTCAAGGAGGAATGCCTCATCCCTGATGAGGACATGGAGGACAAGATGATGGCAGCCCGTGCTCTGAAGCAGCCTGTTGTATTCCTCACCACAGATATACAGCTAGAACCAAACATAGGTATGTGTCAGACAAGGTATCCATTGAAGGAGCCAATTGTACTCAACATCACGATCTAGAGCTAGAACCAAATATAGGTACATGTATGTGTCGGACAAGGTATCCATTGAGGCAGCCTGTTGTACTCCTCACCATAGATCTAGAGCTAGAACCAAATATACATGTAGGTATGTGTCAGACAAGGTGGCCATTGAGGCAGCCTGTTGTACTCCTCACCACAGATCTATTGGTCAAGGTCATAGGATTCTGATGATTTAAAATGGTTTCCGAATCATTTAAGAGCGTGTTATGCACCTATAATCATAAAACTTGTCAGGAATGTTCTCGTGAGTCAAGGATGACCCCTATTGATTTAGGGGTCAAAGGTCAAGGTCAAGCGGCTGATGATTGAAACTTGCACTTGCCAGAATTTTTTCCATAAGTTGATGATGACCCGTATTGATTAAGAGGTCAAAAAGTCAAAGGTCAAAGTCATAGGACTCTGATGATTGAAAATGGTTTCCTGACCATATTAGAATGTAAATTGCACTTTGCATCATGAAACTTGCCAAAAATGTTTCCCATATGAGTCAAGGATAATTATTTTGAAGTCAAAAGGACGTATTACGGACCATAAACAATGCATGCAAGTCTGCATACTTACACATACATTTAAGTTTTGCAACTTGGCATTTTGCATCTTTGGTGCATTTTGAGCATATTTTCCCTTAAGTTGATGGATAGCATAGAAACATGATACACTGTATCAGATACCTCATTAGCACAATAAGGATTACCCAGTCAGTCTTCAGTCTGTCAGAACAAGTAAATAGATATGGTATGCAGTCTTCAAAGCAGGTACAGTCAAACATGTCTTATGTGACATTAATTGCGAGGGCCGACAGAATATAGGTCACATAAGACAGATGGTCACTTAATACAGGTTCGAGCTGATCTGACTTTGACCAATACAATTTCTGTAGTATAAGAATAAAATGATTTAATGAGTTGCTGCATATATTAATTCAAGTATTTATTGATCAATTATATTTAAAATCATATCTTCAGCGTTGACACTTGGACCAAACTCCAAGTTAGAGTCCTAAGCAACACTAAAAGTTGTAATTTACAGGTTTGGAATTTGGTATGGGACAGGAAAATTATGGTTGTTGTCGCTTTTGATAGGTTGTCCTTTTTCCATATGATAGAAAAATTGCTCGGGTAAAAAAGACGAAGGTAGTAAAAAGCAAGAATTGTCAATATTGAAATACATGTATTATGTTCTATAGTACCAATTTTGTTGTACTAGACACGTGTTTCGGATAGTTTAATCCTTGTCAGTAGTACTTCATGCCAAACAACATTCATGCCTGAAGTCTGTGTCTATCAAAATGTGCGTATAAATGAACGAGTGCTTGAAAAACTTGTCCTTTTCGTAGATTGTGGTAACATGATTATGCCCTTTAGAATCTCTATCTCATTATGAATGTACATAACTCATCAAAAGGATTTGTATGATTTGTATGATAATAATTCAGAATATTTCTGTTTCCTTTTCAGATTTGGGTCGTTTTACGGAGGTGCGTACTGGATATCTACACGATGGCAGGAAGGTGGCTGTTAAAACTCTCAGAAAAACAAAGCCAGAGCAAATGTTCATGTGTTATGAGGTATGGTTTGTGTTTCTTTCTGTCTGAGAGTATTGTTTTTTTTTTTTTTTTGAATGTGCAAAGATATTTATGGAAAAATACTGAATTTTGTTCTTTTTCTCTGAACAATGATATAATTTTAACCTCGGTTTGAAGACATGTTTCCCATGTCCCTCTGTCCATCAGTATGTCAATCAATATGTCTGCCCGTCTATACATCCATAAGAATGGTGTTTGAATAGATAGTTGTTTGTAAAGAAAGATGTATTTACATATTATCTGAAATTATGTTGATATTAATTATTTCCGGTATACATACAGTAAATTTCATGTATGGACAATAAGGAGTGGTAGGCTCCTGACATTGTTCTTAACCCCTTTCCTCCTCCAGATTTGGGCATTTTACATTGTGTATGTGATATTATCAATTACATATTGAATGAGGCATCTGTCTATTCCTCCAGCATTTACGTAGATGTACAGAGAAGATGATTCAGATTGAAGAGCCTAAGTTTTTTGTGGGAGTATGTGGTATACAGTTAAGTACCCCTCCCGCCCTCGTGATGGAGAATGCACAGTTTGGATCACTACATCGATTTTTCCAGCAACGTAAACCCGACCAACCCATTTACCTTCACCATCTACTGACAGCCTCCATCCAGATTGCCTCTGGCTTACTTTATTTGGTATGTTAAAACTATTTATTTTCTCATCCAACAAGCACGTTTATTGTCTATAGTTTGACAGAATATTTTTACGCATTTCAGTTTCAAGTATATGGACTACCCATTGACTATGAGATATTTCCTTTAAATGTCTATAGTTTGACAGAATATTTTTATGCATTTCAGTTTCAAGTATATGGACTACCCATTGACTATGAGATATTTCCTTTAAATGTTGAAATTTTCGCGTGGTGGTAATTTTCGCATATTTCACGAATGAAGGGAATTTCCCCCACGCGAAAATAACCCTACTGCATTCTTATAAAGACAGAGTCGTTTATATCGCTATTATTTCCCCCAAGCGTAAGGTCTTGTTTAAATAATCATGAAATTTTCCCCCATAAAAAATTACAACGTTTATAGTATATATTAAGATATTTTTCTTTAGTTTGAGTTTACAATTTCTGTTTCGATTACATTTGTACATTCATCCAGTACTGATATTAAAATCTGAATATACAAAGTTTTTATAACTGAACAAAGAAAAAAATTTATCAAGCACAAAGGAGCAAATATCTTTTTCCAGTTTTCTCATATTTCTATGGGACATAAGGATCGGAGCCATATTGATTCTGAAAATGTTACTTAGTAATATGGAAATTCACAAAATTTTCAAACTTGTTTTCAGCAAGAGCACAATGTGTATCATGGTAACATATGCTGTCATAATATCTTACTGTTCAAATATGCTATTGATGAAATTCATGTAAAGATCGGAGACCCTGGGATGGTGTCACTGCTCAACACACAATCCATAGACTACGAGGAAAATAGACGGAGGTTAGTTACAATAGGCAGTGATATTCTGCTTGTTGTTTAGATTTACTATAGGAAGAGTACAAAGATGATGACTGGTACTTGCATGTAAGTAGAGAGAGGAAAGGAGTGTAAGTAAAGATTGCTGAGAAAAATATCTC
Organism: Pinctada imbricata; assembly: GCA_033119305.1. Classification (NCBI taxonomy): domain Eukaryota; kingdom Metazoa; phylum Mollusca; class Bivalvia; order Pterioida; family Pteriidae; genus Pinctada; species Pinctada imbricata. The sequence goes on along the minus strand of VSWD01000011.1, from coordinate 14,469,956 downwards.
AACCTTTTAGTTAATCACGTATAAGAATAGAAAAGAAGATATACATGTATATATAAGACCAAAATGTGTTTACAAAACGTTATGATTAGAATTCATAATTTTTTTTTAAACCAGTCTGTTTAAATCCATTCAATGCAAACTTTATGATTGCTGATTACAGATGTATTTTATAATTGTGAATTTACATGTATATGTAAGGCCAATATGAGTGGTTTTGTAGTTGTCCTTATGTGTAAGTCAGCTATTGTATTTATAACAGAGTCCCCTGGCTGGCCCCTGAACTTCTAAATGACATGAATCAGATGACCACACAGTCAGATATGTACGCCTTTGGTACAACAATGTGGGAAATGTTCTCATTCGGCAAAAACCCCGTAGATACCATGTTTAGGCAGTTTGATTCAACGATGGTAAGTTATAAAGGGGTAGGGCCACGAAACCCCCAAATCCTCCCTGCAACTTTCCTTAATACTAAAGTCAATAAGAAATACCGGTACTTGAAGTTGAACATACAAATATTTGAATGTTGTCCACTTTTGATAATAAGAATAAATCAACCCATAAAGCACCTAAGAAAGTATTATGACGTCATTTAATGACATTATTTTGGCATTTTCGACAAAGAATGGGCAAAATTTCTAAAAAAAATTGTCTTTTGTTGAAGAATTCGATGTGACCGCATTCATCAACTAAGATAAAACTTTTTGGTAAAAGAGATATGATATTCATGTTAGATAATGCATGCGGCCTTTGCTAACTTCATAGAAATATGTAGATTCTGCAGCTACATTGTATTTCGCAGATGTTTTCAATGGGCTAAAAACTACAGATAATCGCATTGTTTTTAAATATTATCCAATAGAGAGTCTAACAATGTACCAATTCACAAATAAATGTTCAATTAAGTACAATGTTCAAAAATAGGTCCAATATTGGGCTTCGTGGCCTTACCCTTTTATCATTCAGTGATTACCTGGGTGATGCATGAGCTCTACAAAGATTCAGTATGTATTTGTGTGTTAATTTTTAATAGTAAAGGTTTAGAACTTTTGATTGTTGTACTAATGGTATAATGATGAAATACACTTAAATTAAACTTCAGTTGCATATCAAATCAAACATTTTGTCTTATGTGGATGCCTGCTAACTACTTAAAAATAGAAATGAATTTCCTGTGTGTTTCAGATATCACAGCGGATGCAGCAACATAAACTACCTATACCAGAATCTCTAGTCATCAAGAAAAACGAGGACATCATAAAAGAAAACGAGGATTATATACCAAGGATTAAACAGAAAGTTGTAGAAGTGATGAGACTGTGCTGGGAGAGTCAGCCTCAGAACAGACCCGGTGCTAACGAGATGGTGCGAGATCTTAACAGTATCATGGCATCCTATGGTAGGTTATGTCATAATGTATCTCTCATGTTCATTTGATGAATTCTGTCAGATATTGTATGTTTAATTTGCATTTTCCTATTACACAATGTCAATTTAGCTATGGTACTTGTGTGCAGTCATACAATGTACATGTAATCCATCCACTCCTGTATGTATATTATGACTGGTTGTTTATATATCATATATAGGTGGATCGTATCATCAGTATTCCAGAATACCGGAGTATGACTTATCAGCTGGTGATAGTGCCAGCATTACATCCGACCTATCGTCTGTCCCCACCGTACCTGTGACATACAGTGAGGACATCTCAAATTCAGGTATGTATCTTTTTTTTACTCAACAGAAACATACATGCCAGATGTTTTCAGCCATTCCGGATTAAAATTTCAGAGACCAAAAGTTAGATCCGTTGATCAGCTGTTAGCCGACATTTACGTGACTCTCTTGAACAATGAAAGAAGATATTACTTTGCACTGAAATACGGGACATTTCGGGACAAATTTTAATTTTACGGGAATTTTTGTGTCCCAGTGGGACAAATTTTACAGGCATGATTTTGTGGGACATTTTTGTCCCGCTGGGACATCTGGCAAGTATGCAGAAACTGAAATTCAAATTCTTATAATGGACTAGATGTGCTAACTTCTCAAATCAGCCCTAACATTTCGAAAGAAATCTGTTTTGTTTAACGAATAATTAGTGATCATTTATTGCAATGTTGAATATGTGAGCAAATACAGCGTCATAATTTTGAGCCCTTGTAACGTCACATGCTTGATATCAATTGCCTTAGAAAAACAAGGGACATTCATCGTATTTTATTCACAAATCTTCAATACTCAACTGCGTGCCAGGCCTTGCCCACAATATTTTTCATATAAATTGAAAGGCCGATCAGAAATTGTCATTTTGTATAATGGGCAAGGGTTGACGCACTACTTAATTTTTTATCAAAGTTTCGCTCAAAGCTTATCCATATTTTCAATGATTTCAATGTTTTTGTGTTGCCTGCAAAAGCATAGCGACACTTAGGGATCACTTTGTCCGTTGTCCATCCTTCCGTCTATCTGTCTGTCAGATCTGTCTCTGTCTGTCTGTCATACTTTGGGTGTTACAGCCCATAACTTTTGATTGGTAAGTGATAGGGCTTTGATATTTCACATAATTATTCCTTAAGACAAGACCTTTCTAAACATACCATAATGTTTGACCTTGTGACCTTGACCTAGATATTTGACCTACTTTTAGAAAAAGTTAAGATTCTTTTTATCTTTTGATTGGTAAGTGATGGGCTTTGATATTTCACATGTGTATTCCTTGTACCAAGACCTTTCTACACATACCATAATTTTGACCTATTGACCTTGACCTACATATTTTTACCTACTTTCCAAAAAGTTAAGATTGTATATATCTTTTGATTGGTAAGTGATAGGGCT